>DWOP01000010.1:0-15139 GCA_018251135.1 Cephise aelius
TAGTAGTTGAAACAGACTGACTTTTATTAGGTCAAAATGACAGGTAGGTACACATTACGTACACTAGATGGCGCTAGCTATTATTTAGTTACAACAATAACAATACCACCACTTAACTAAATAATACTAAAATACCTATATAAAGAAACGCAAACCCTTTATAGACTATTTGTCTAGTTTTACAACACCCATCTTTTTAACTAAATAATAATGTTTAATTTTGGACAAACTTTTGGTCAATAAGTCAGCTGGCATTTCAGAACTTCTCAAATATTCTAATTTAACATATCTTTTGCCTACTGCTTCCCTTATAAAATGAAATTTTACATCAATGTGTTTAGTACGACGGTGATATACAGAATTTTCAGTAAGTTTTTGAGCACTTTGACTGTCAGTATAAATTGTTACAGGCACATTATTTTGTCTATTTATTAGCTCGTGTAATAAATTTCTGAGATGAATAGCCTCCTTGGTAGCTTCACAGGCAGCCATATACTCAGCCTCGGTGCTTGATAAAGCCACCGTCTGTTGCTTCCTACTCTCATGTGACACTATACAATTTGAATATATAAAACAATATCCTGTGTAGGATTTACGATCTAAATTATCAGATGCCCAATCAGCATCAGCATAACCCATCAAGTCTGAATTATTTTTAACATATTTTAGCCCAAATGACTTTGTACTATACAAATATTTCAATACTCTCTTAGCATGTTTATAATGAGTCTCTGTATTACAATTATTGAATTGACTGAGATAACTTATACAATATGAGATGTCTGGTCTAGTCAAAATTGACAGATACATTAAACTCCCTATTAATTGTTGATAAGGAAATTTAGAATTCGAATTTTCTCCCTTCTGTAATTTAAGATTACCTTCCATAGGGGTTTCTACATTTTTACATTTCTCCAGACCAAATTTAGACACTAATTTATCAATAAAGCTCTCTTGACTTATAAAAATACAATTCTTCTGTATCTTAATATCCATACCTAGACACTGTCTTAATTTACCTAGGTCTTTTAATTTAAATCTCTTACTTAACTCACTTTTTAAGTATTCTACTTCTTTATTACAATTAGAAAACAAGAAAAAATCGTCAACAAACAATGCAATAAAAGTTTTATAATTTTCAGTTGTTTTTGTATACAGACAATGTTCATACAAGGACCTTTTATAGCCTAACTGTTGTAAACAAACGTCAACTTCCTTATTCCAAGCTCTAGCTGACTGCTTCAACCCATAAATGGCCCTTTTTAATTTTAAAACTTTATTTTGATCAGGATCACATTTAAAATTCTGTGGTAACTCCATATAAACTGTTTCATCTAAGCGGCCATTCAAGAAAGCTGTAGTTACATCTAAATGTGTGATATTAAGATCCAGTTTTACACTTAAGGCAAATAACAGTTTTAATGTGGAATACTTTAGCACTGGTGAGAAGGTCTCTTTGTAGTCTATGCCTTCCCTCTGTGTATAACCTTTCGCCACTAATCTTGCTCTGTAACGCACTGTATTGTCAATGTTTAACTTCTTTTTATATACCCACCGACACTGCACTACCTTAGCATCACTTGGTTTGTTCGCAATCTCCCAAGCTTCATTTTCATGAAAGGATTTAAGCTCTTCTTCCATCGCGTTGCACCACTGCTCTCGTTCAGGTCCACTCATTACCTCCTCATATGTAAGACTGTCTTCATCCAAATCTTCATTATTTTTACACATGTTACTATATCCATACCGACCTGGAACTCTTCTTGGTCTCTTTTCTGTGACAGCAACTTCTGTCTCAGCAAGTGTCTCATTTTCAGACCTACTGTCACTGAACTCCTCTGAACTTGATGTACTTGCAGTCTCGTCCGGGAAATACGTTTCATCATTTATTGTGTTTGAGCTATCTCTTTCAGAAGTCAAAGTTGTGTCGAAGGGATCCACGGTTTGACTTTCTACACTTTCTTCCTGCTGAACAACTGGCACAATATCTTCCACCACTGCTTGTATCATATCTGAGTTTTTTATTTTCTCCATAACAATAACATCTCTGCTGGTGGTAATACTCTTTGTTTTCGGATTGTACAGTCTATAGCCTTTAGTGTTGTCTGCATAACCAATCATGATATACTCTTCTGCCTTTTTATCCCATTTAGTCCTCTTTATTTTTGGAATATGGACCATTGCTGGACTACCGAATATCCGAACATGGCTGAGGTCTGGCTTCTTCCCGCTCCACAGCTCATACGGTGTCTTTTGTAATCCCGAAGCTAGCGTTCTATTTCTCAAATAGACAGCAGTATTTATTGCCTCTGCCCAAAATCTTTTCTCTAGATTGGCTTCGAACAATAGACATCGAGCTCTCTCCACAACTGTCCTGTTTAGACGTTCGCATAAACCATTTTGTTCTGGCGTGTACGGGTTTGTAGTTTGATGCACAATTCCATTCTTCTTTAAATAATCTTCAAATTCTGCAGAACAAAATTCTCCGCCATTATCTGTTCTTAAAGTCTTCAGTTTTTTTTCTGTTTGAATCTCAACAAGAACTTTAAACTCCTTGAAATACTTCAAAGCTTGATTTTTGGCCTTGAGGAAGTAGACAAATGCCATCCTACTATAATCATCAACAAAAAGCAAAAAATATCTTGCTTGTCCCAATGATACCCGTTCCATTGGTCCGCATAGATCCGCATGAACAATTTCAAGCACATTTTCACACCTTTTACCTTTGTGAGAAAAAGGTAATCTAGCCTGCTTACCCTCACAACATGTGATGCAGTTAGATTTATCAATTTCTGCTTTATCAATGTATGATATCCCCTCTACAGCGCCATTTCTCATAGTATTCAGGTCCTTGCTATTAATATGTCCTAGCCTCCGGTGCCATATCTCACTTGTCAAAGTTGTAGCTGAGCACGCCACCAAACTTTCTGACTTGGTATCCAATTTGTACACTCCATTAACCAAATTCGCCTTTCCAATCAGTACATCCTGTCTATTGCGTATGCAGCAAACTTCTTCTTCGAAATTAACTTTGTTCCCATTTCGAATAAGTTGACTTACCGATAGCAAATTGGTTGATAGGTTAGGGACATACAATACATCCTTGACTATAATATCGAACTCAGAATTATCAACTATGGTTGTAATCATCGTATTTCCTGAGCAAATTACTGGAACTGTTTCTTTATTTGCGACTACTATGTCCTTTACTTTATGGTCGAGTCTAACATTTTGTAAACAACTCTGATCTGTTATCATGTGTGAACTTGCCCCTGAATCTACGTACCAATCTGATTTATGAAAGGCACTATTCATGAATATAGCACTAAAAGCATTCGTTTCACTTTTATTTTGATCATTTGGACATTTATTCATGTAATGTCCGAGTTGTTTACATTTGTAACAGCGTATCGTTTTGACAGATTTCGTCGATGACGCCTTTTTTGACTTCGTATCAGTGTTGCCACTTTTCTTATTCCGCTGCTGCCAACCTTTAGACAAAAAAGCATTGTTCGTTCCGTTATGGCTGTCGACTTCCGAACTCATGTCTAATAATTTTGACTTGATGACGTCGGTACTGATAGTGATTCCTGAGTGTTCAATGGCCATGATCATAGGAGCGAATCTTTCTGTCAGCCCCGCCAATAGCAATGACCCAATCCACTCATCAGTTATCTGGAAACCGGTACCTTTTAATTTTTGTGCGGTATCTACAATTTGCGTAACGTAGGCTCCCATCGATTCGCAATCTTCCAATCGAATTGAAATCAGCTGACGAAGTAGGCTGATGCGACGCGTAAAACCGGAATCATCGTAAAGAGACTTCAAGCGCTTCCAAACACCTTGAACTGTTTGCTCGTTTTTGATGTGAACGTAGATGGACGAATCAATTGTCATGATGAGTTTTGCCTTCGCCTTCTTTTCTTCCACAGAACTTCCATCAGTCAATTCTTGCTTATGAATGTCCACTCCGTCTAACATCAAAAAGTTTTCAGCAGCAAACGCCCACTCGTCGTAATTTTCTCTGCCTTTTAGCTTCGGCACGTTAACAATGTAGCTACCGGCCATTTTGTACGCGGTAACTAACAGTCAACAGACACTCGGAAATACACGAACAATATAGCGATTTCCACCGTTATTTTATATTTCACGTGTAACGGCGCACTGATAGTCCACAAAAAAAGAGTAATCCGAAATATAACTTGACTATATCGCGAAATATGTGGCTGGGCCCATAACCTAATAAAACGCATGGATAGTAGTTGAAACAGACTGACTTTTATTAGGTCAAAATGACAGGTAGGTACACATTACGTACACTAGATGGCGCTAGCTATTATTTAGTTACAACAATAACAATAATTCTAACAGGTCGTCCATCCTGATATATTTTCACGTCCCCGTGAAATAATAAAAATAAGTGATTCTAACAGTTAGTCCGTCCTGATATACTTTCACGTCCCCGCGAAATAATAAAAATAAGTGATTCTAACAATTCGTCCATCCTGATATATTTTCACGTCCCCGTGAAATAACAAAAATAAGTGATTCTAACAGTTTGTCCATCCTGATACATTTTCACGTCCCCGTGAAATAATAAAAAAAGTGATTCTAACACAGCATAAAAATTGATGATGTCGATTCTATCAATCCCATTTCATACCATCATCTACTTCAAATCAACAAGCTGGGAAGTAAAATCGTCTAAATAAAAATATAGGAGTCATTATATTTTTAGTCTGAAAAAAAATGTAAAATGTCATGGACGCACATTGTCAAATTAGGAGGAAGCACAGCATGTTTTGTGTTTTGAATTTTGAATCTCTTCATTTTGTTTCTTTTTTTATGTTTTACTATTTACATTCTACATTTCTACATTCAATTAATTAAACCATTAATCAAACCAATACGACATTTACGGAACCCGACAAAATCCGCAAACATTACCTTCGTTTTTTCGACAAAAACTGTTACGTAATGACCGACTCACGTTCCCCACATTTCCGGGTACCTGTGGCGCCACTGTGCTTCAAATTGAATGATTTCTTCCACAAAACGATTAGTGTGAAAAACTGCCACTCGCACTCAGCGACTAACAGAATAGACTCGGAGATTACCTACAGCATGCAGAGCATGCCGCAAGTGAATAATATAATTATTTATACTAATATTTATTTTTTATTTCTTTAATTTGTATACACCTTAAATATATAATTACAATATAAAACTTAATGCCTATTACCATTCTCTACCAGCCCACCCTGAGTTACGGTGAAAGATGTATGGAGGCGTAATATATATAATAAGATTTACTTATGTAAACATAAATATATTATATACAAATAATGTACTAAAGATAACCAGTTTGTTTGTTTGTACGCGCTTATCTCTGGAGCGAATGGTTGGATTTTGTTAAATATTTTTATTGTATGATTACATTCACGAGGATGCCTATAGTTTTTAAATAAAATATCACCGATTTATTCTCTTTATCCATAACAATTGTTACAGTGTTTAGGACACGAATGGATATTTTTTTAACGTTATTTTACACCCAATTTAAAAGTAATATCTGGATGACCGAGCTTTGCTCGGTGTTTTGACTTTGCATGCTCTTCCTTCTATATATTGGCGAGTAGTAAATACTATTTTACAACATTGTTTGTAAAATAGTATTTATGTACTACTCCTCAATAGATGGCAGGTTTTTATTCAATGAAAACACGATTAAAACGACATTTTCTGAAAATAAAACCTACATCAGTTTATCGCCCCCGAAACCCACTAAATACAAAATTTCAAGAAAATCGTTGGAGCCGTTTCCGAGATCGTTGATATATACATACATACAAGAATTGCTCGTTTAAAGATATTAGATTAAAGAAACGATGATATTATAAATTTATTTTATTACATTCATTTATCGTGTTTTTAATAATAACATGTCTTAGGTGTCGGTAATTATGAAGCGTTCAACTAAGTATCTACTCGGCACGAAACCGGTAGCTGGAGTGCGCGTGAGCGCACCTGTAAGGGCTATTGTGCACTCATAATGGCCCCGTGGGAACATACCAAGTGCAGTGTGTTTGTTTTGGTTTGCGCTAATAGTTTTCATTGGCCAAAGAATGTGAACTGAGCGGTGATTGATTCTAGAGCACTGTTGATGTAATTGTAAGTACAGTATGAGTCATTGTGTTTACGTCCCGTTTTTTGGGATAAATCTACATTATATTACGCTTGCATTTTAGTGTCCGTTAGTGGCTAAATTTCATGCGCGTTTCCGTGCTTCAGAGGGCACGTGAAGTCTTTGGTCCTCGTTGTAATCATCAGATAGCAGAATAGCAGACTTTAAACCTTGTCAGAGGTCTAACGGGCGGTCTGAAAACATCCGACTCAGGTTGGCCACTAACTCCATCTACCCGCATTGGAGCAGCGGTGTGGAGTATGCTCTAGGTCTTCCCAATTGTGGGAAATGACCCGTACCCAGCAGCGGGATGCGAATAGGGTTGCAGCCATATTACACTTAAAGGAGTTTGCCTACTGCACCGTGTAATATCATGAACGTGCCAGGACACATACTATTATTTACTCGGGCGGCTGGGTCAATGGAACTGAAAATACCTCTGCTGACCAAGCCAGCGGCGCCCGCCTACGCAGGCACATCTTATGGGGACGGGAAGTCGTCCCCTGCACATAAATATGTAACGCGCTCGTGGGCACGTCAACCACCGCAGCATCATGAATCGGACGTCAGACACCCGTTTAAAAGGTTTTTCTTTCTTTCTATCTTTCTGGCCGAGGACTACGTTAAGCTAAACTTACCACACACTTCAATCCATTTGATTGGTGGAAATAATTGAAATGGGTAGAATTTAGATATTCAATCCTCGAAATGTTAAAGTCGCTCATATTTTCCTCCAGGCCGCCACAGATTAATTGTTTGATATTAAACAATGGACTGTTATCGCTTGGTTACAAATTAACCTAGATTGTTTTATAGGTGTCTCAATTGAACTGATACCTTGCTTCCTAAATTACTAAGACTTTTAGGAAAGAGATTGCTAATGATCTTCCAGTCTACTTGATAGTAGTCACCATGCCTACAACTATCAAAGACAGACAACTAGACATCAAACAGACTATCAAATTAAACAGATTATCACAGTAAGATGCTGTCGAAAAAAAGTTTTTCATTCTAAGAAAATTATTTGATACCGATAGCGAGTTCGAAATGAGATGTCAAATTTAACAAATTTGATTGGTCCGTTCAAGGTCAACTCAAGCGAAGTGTCAAAATTGACCAATCAAATTCGTTGAATTTGACATCTCACTTTCAACTCAGTCTTGACATCATTTTTTTTTCTTACAGAATAACCCTTAGTATGAGTTTAGTATTCGAAACCAAAACCGAATTTCGAATATCGAGCGCTCGACCAGTATTTTGTGCTGCAAAATTTTTTTCTTAAACCTGCCACTAGTTGCCATGCTTGTAAATGTATGGAGAAACCGAACGTATTCGATATTCGATTCAGAATGTCAAAACTACATACTCAAAAAGCCAGATGTAATTTAATCAGCATAAAAATAGAATGAGAATCCTACTAAATTGTGTTTTTTTTTATTTTTACTTGTATTGTGTATTGGTCTTTATATTGTGCTTGTATTTATTACATACTAGATGCGTGTTTTGCGTTGCCACGTGGTTTCACCCACTATTCAAATTAAAGAGTTGTAACGCGTATGAAATTTTGCCACTGGTCACCCAGCCATGTCCCGCCCATGCTCGACGTTGCTTAAAAAGTTAAGGTACAACTTAGATCGTAACTTAGTTCGTACCACTTAGAGCGCAGATTCTACCTTTGTAGCTACGCAAGCCACGTGACTATGCGTGCTATACTTCACACACTTACTTACTTTAGCTGTATTGTATTAGTATAAATTTCGTAAAGATAATTATATAAAGTAGCTTGTGGGTTTAATTTAATCAACTATGTCTTAAATATAATATGTACTATTCTAAATGTAGCTTATTCGCCAGCAAAGTTGAATAATCATGCACTTTGCAATCAATACGGGGAACAATGTTCCCCATTTTGTAAAAAAAACCCCACATCAAGTAAACACGAACCGAAATTTTATTATGCTTTCTGACAAAACCGAATAAAAATATAGAATGAATAGCTATATGAATGTAGATGCTACAATTTAGAGGCCGGTCGATCAGAAATAATGATAAGAATATGCACCGGCAGACAAACATGCAATAAAATAAATGTATTATTCAGCAGGGAGCCCCCAAAACAATATCTTGAGTGGCCAAGCACAATCCATACCTATCATTTTTTATTGGTTTCTTATGTTATGAGTTCGTACGGAATATTTTAATTTTGTATTAAAAAAGGTACATTCACCTATTTCTTTGTGTAACTTGAGAGTAATGACAAAGTAAAAGTAGAGACGTAACAATCTTCTTTGAAAACGAAGTACCATTAACGTATTGATTGTATTAAATACGAGTATACCTGTACTCCTAGTGAAAAAGGATGTAAGTCAGATTTTTGCCAAAATTATGTATACTTTTTATGGCAGCCTAATCGGATCCCAATTTACTAATAATATATAATACTTTAATGTCCCGCGTGGCCGAGCGGTTACCATTCTGGACTCACACACATACGGTCCCGGGATTCCCGGCCAGTCAGAAATTTAAATTATTTATTTATTTATTTATTCGTATAATGTATTACTAAATAAATTTACAAATTCTTACAAATGTAATGCGCTTATCTAGCTGACAGTGTTTGATTATACTTACCAGCCATGCTACGAAATACAGCGGGTGGCGAAAAGAACATGTCAAGGCCAGGCCGGAATCGGAAGCCAGCACACCATTAAGCAAGGTCATGGCTCGAACCAGAGGCGACTCACTTACCAATACCAGTCTACAAGCTGGTACCCTAAATAATTTATACCTGCTAGCCTTTACGGACTTAGTGGCATTATGAATTTTTATTTGTATTCTGGGTCTGGGTATTTGTGCATTCGTGTGTGTCTACGGCACCCATAACACAGGGAAACCTAGTGCGAAACTATGAGTATCAAAGCTTTTATTTAATAGCCTTGGTTAAGTAGAACTCTATTAATTGCTATTAAAATTATATACAATCAATCCCCAATACAATAATGACATAAATATCTGATACGACAGCACACTGTGAACTTACAGAATTAAATAACAGAACCGCTGCAATTGCAACCGGCAACGGGCACCAGACAGATAATGTATATTTAATGGCCCCCTGCAGGCTATCAATTTTGGTTCAGAAAACCTAAATTCAAACGCTCCTACCACATATATCTCACATGGGCTTCCCACGCGGGTGCCCTTTCACATATGCGGACAATGTTTTTTGTAATTTAATTTTAATTTACCGCGAGTACCCTTTTACACAAAAAAAAGTTCCTTAAGTTATGTGAAGTTTTACCAATCCGCACTTGGCCAGTGTGGTAGACTAAGACCTAGATCCTTCTCATTCTGAGAGGAGAGCCGTGCCCAGCAGTGGGGTAGTAAAGGGTTGATGATGATGACCCTTTCACATATGCGGACAATGTTTTTGTAATTTAATTTTAATTACTATGTTTATAGACTAATAATTCACAAACTTCTAGTCTGAAAACCAAAACAGGTGCAAAAGCGCCCCTAACGGTAGTTTGTGAACTGTTAGTTCATAAACTAGCGCTAGGGGCACTGTCTATATTTTTATGGAGAAATTTCCTTACTATCCTATATAGTTTTCTTTAGATTTTTGTGTAAAACTCATACAAAGGATACTGATGTTAAGTGTTCACGCATCAGGTGTCCTATTTTACGTACATCATACATAATTTACTACTTTTGTCGACGAAGAGGGATTGTCTCGGCATAGCGAATATATCTTAATACACCCTTCAAACTAGTAGTATTGCCACTTTAAGATATACATAGATAGTTCGGCCGCCGCAAACTAATGCCAATTTCCCTTTATGCTGTAACAGAAATATCATCGAGGTCAAAAGAAGCCTATGTCAATCGTTATAAAATTCAATCGTTATAAAATTCAATCGTTATATAATCGTTATCAAAAACTCAATTTCTAGTTAATGTCCCGTTCAAATACGATCAATAATTTCCTAGACTGTCCTCAACAAAAAGGCAGACAGACATACCAAGGAACAAAAACTAAGATAGTTTATGTTTTATGTTTTCGTTCTAAAAAATGAGTGAAAAATTATGCATAGGTAATGGTTATTTAAGAAAAAATACATACCGACATTCAATTGAATTTTTTGACATAGATTTAAATAGCACTCCATTTAGAATGGTTTCAGTTCGCGTCGATGCACAAAATAAAATAAACGCGGGGAGATACAATAGTTGCATTAAAACGTTGTGGAAGAAGTTTATTTTCTTTTACTCTGTTCAATAGACAAGATAACAGGATAGACTCCTAATTAAATAAGACTTTATTATCTGCTACTACATTAGTCAATGATGACGACCAGTGTGGTTGAGCGCCTACCATACCGGATTGGCACGCTGAGCGTCCCGGGTATGATTCCCGGCCAGCCAGAAATTTAAGCGATGAATAAATATTTATTTTTTGGGTATTTATGTGCCTTCACGGGAGCCATGACACAGGGAAACCTAATGTAGGACTATGAGTGTCCAAAGTGTTTTTTTAATAGATAGAATGTAAAGAATTTAATAAACTATAACTTGGTATTCGTAAGTATTCTTTATTACTGTGGACTTTGACAATACAGTTATCGCACATTCCAGCTCCAATTCCAATTCCAATTCCTAGTTTCTTCCAACTCCGTTTGATACCAAGGTTCACACCAGTATGATTGTCCGACTATCCTCATAGTAGCGCAGTCATATCCCCTCTTAAAGATGCTCTCATTGGTTATACAGTCTGGCATGCGATTGGCTCATTTCTGAGTATTATCAGTACAATTTTCATGCAGCTAAATAATGAAACAGATTAAAAGGACGGATTCTTAATATTTAACGTATAAAACGTCCAAGTCCGGTCTAAGAGGCGAAAGCCAGGGTCCGACTTCATTCTTCCCTTCAGGTCCATGTCTTCTCTCCCGGCTGAGCCCTATTTAGGCTTACCACTAAATTCGGTGAAGCTGGACAGGCCGCTAGATCCAACAACAACTACACATTCAAAAAAAAATGCAAAATCATCACAATAACAACTTTATCGCTCTAATTACGTGTCGTGTTTGTCTAAACCAATCAGCTGTAATCTTTCACTGTGCAGTGAAATGTATATTTAATGGCTCCCTGCAGGCTATCAATTTTGCTTCACAAAACTTAAATTCAAATGCTACCACCACATATATTTCACATTCAAACTGCATTCGGTTTAGAAAGGATTCAGTGCGGGTCGATGCGCCGAATAAAATAAATGCGGGTACTTTCAACTGTTCCGTTACAAAGCTTTGTGGTTGTATTTATTACTCTTCGTACACATTAGAAATTAAAAATTGTAACAAAAAGAAACCGACTTCAATTACCAAGCTCTCATCAAACTACCCTTGAAGTACATCCTTTCCAATAAAAAAGGAATCATCCAAATCGGTTGGCGAGACATTGAGATATTCGTCCATTTGTCACGCACATGCTTAATGCAAATTTAAGACTTATATTTCTCATGGATGCCATTGTCAGAACTGAACCAAATTATAATGGGTCCACATGGGAAGCCAAATTCTCATCAAACTACCTTTGACGTACATCCTTTCCAATAAAAAAGGAATCATCCAAATCGGTTGGCGTGATATTGAGATATTCGTACATTTGTCGCGCATAAGCTTAATGCAAATTTAAGACTTATATTTCTCATGGATGCCATTGTCAGAACTGAACCAAATTACAATGGGTCCGCATGGGAAGCATAGCTTTAAAAAAAAGCATCATCAATATCGGTTCATCCAGTTGAAAGTTCAAAGGTAAAAAACATTTCAAAAATCCAGTAGAATTGAATTCTTCCTTTTTGAAGTCGGTTAAAAATAAATATACCTAACGTTCAAATCTCTAAGCAAGCTAAATACAGCTAAAATATCTATTCACCGAAATTATCTAATCCGCCCAAAAACGATATCTCTGCTGTAATTGAGTGAAGAGTTCGTAACCTGCAGAATCCAGCTGACTGCAGCAACGGGTCAAGGTCCGTCGATGAGATCTGTCGAAGTGACTCAAACCCTTTTACCTCCTAGAAAAGAACTGCTGAACATCAAATGGCTTTGATCTTTTGAAGTCACAGCTAGGAAGATTCGCGATCAAGTTACTTTTCAACCAAAAATCGGCATCAAAATCGATTCATTCATTTAAAAGCTACGGTAGAATAGACTGACACACTAATGATTCACATGTTAAACTTAGAACATCCCTTTTTTGCGCCGTGATTTAAAAATAATCGAAATTATTTGCTTTTACTACGTGTAATACTGAAAGCACTAGGGTTTCCTGTGTAATGTATGCAACACAAAGATAAATAAATAGATATCCAGATACAATTATATGTAACTATATATTACGTATATACATATACGAACGAATTGGGTCGTCCTATTTTCTGTGGTGCTGTCGCCTCCAGTCAAGGGTTTTTGGGTCACGAGGTCTCTGTACTCAGGCAATTCTGGAGAAGTCTGCCGCCCCCGGTGATGTACTCCGCCGTTGGACGGGGGATATATATATACGTATCGATTCAGTATGGTGACCGCCGAACCACGCAGATCAAACGCCAATCAATATATAACTATAATTATCAGTCTATTTAGTTTTTAGTCAGTGGTTTGAAACACTGAGCATTACCTAAGCTCTATATAAGACACTTTGCCGTAAGCGCAAGATGTAAATGGTAATGGTGACTATACCACTTGAGATATCTTCTTCATGCTTCTAGTGAAAAAGGCTATAAGTCCGATTTTTGCCAAAATGACTTTATACATCAAAATATTAAAACAAAAAACAAAGATGTCTCAACTAGTGTAATCGGATTAAATATGCTTTTTTTCAAACTTATTTTGAATCGACTTCAAAAAGGAGAAGGCTCACAATTCGACTGTATTTTTTTTTAATATTTATTACCTTTGTTTGGTAACTTTCGACTGGTTGAAACGATTTTGATGATTCTTTTTTATTTGAATTTGGTCCAGTTCTGACAATGGCATCTACGAGAAAACCAAACAAGTCTTAAATTTCCATTAAGTTTAAAATCGGTTTTTTTTCAACGTTATTTACATTTTGTTTTATCACAAGTATCCCAGAACAAAATATAATAATTCCAACAGATTAACATATCTCAATACTTTCATAACATTTTTAACATCAAAAGGTATTAATGTAAACTAAGCTTCAGTACCCTTGATGGCACTTTTGAGATTCAGACCAGTCATTTTGAGTAATGCCTTTATACTGTACCTACATATTGTAGCATTTGGGGCTCTAGACCTAACACTAGGATTTCCTGTGTCATCTTTACAAAAATAGAGTGGTAAAAACAGATTTAAGTTAGGCCTAAACTGCCAGAGTATTCTGTAAGAACATTGATGTCGAGATTGAATTCAGAGTAAAGTACTAAATTCAACGAACTTGAGCAGACCAATCAAATTAGCTGAATTTGACATGTCACTTGGAATCACTCTCGGCGTCAAACAATGTTCTTACAGAATAGCCTAACAACTCTCAAATATAAACTTGTAACCTGATTGAGCAACCATAAAAAGTTATTTTGGCTAAAATCAGACTTATACCCTTTGCACTAAACGCACTATAACATCTCATGTGGCATAGTTACAGTGGTTACACATGCATCAGACCAAAACAGTAGCGAAAGTACTGTTTCGCGGTGGTGGTAGGTGTTATATCCAGCCATCCATCCATAAATGACAGTGTGTGAGTTAGTGGGTCTGGCCAAAACCCTTATCAAAGGCGATTAGTGATCTCGACTGTTACGCCATAGGAGTCATTCGATTATTACGTAGGTAACCAAAATTTTAGTAAATGTATACCCAGTGGCGTAGCGTGGAAGGCTAGACGTAGCACTGTTCCGGGATCTCCAAGCTCAGGGGGCCCTCAGAACTCTGTCTTGAACTATAAATTGAACTTGAGAACTTGTAAACCAGATTTCAGGAACGCGACTTTCACTCTGAAGTACCATGAATCTGGATTACGACAAATCTGTAGTACTTCAAATTTGCAATACGACGAATACGGAACAAACGATTTTAAATAGTTGAGTTGGGGTCGTAGTTCATTTTTTGCCCCCAGGGTCTTTTGTTACCTTGCTGTTTAGATGGAGTCATAGTTAATTTTTTGCCCCAGGATCTTTGGTTACCTGGCTACGCCACTGTATTTACCTCTCGCCCTCCCCTTTGTCAGAGAAAGTAAGCGAAACTCTTGCCCCCTCTCCTATGCTTACGTGAACATTGGTATATATTTTAGAGATGTTTTGCAAAAAGATCAGAAATAATTAATAAATATTGCTTATGTAACCTCCAGACTCCCTAGTCCCCATGTCATCCAAAATAAGAAGCAAAGGAGAGACTCCCCTTACCCCCTTTGGTGCTAACGTAATTCTTGAATGAGCCCATAGGTTATGGGTTCGATTCCCACCCAGAACAAACATTTGCATGTTTAGCACAATTGTAAAATTATCTATTTATCTGCCTACTTTAAAATAGATATGTCTGGTATCATAGTCTCGTATATATCATAGTCGCGTCTATCACCACAATACAGTAGCAGCATGTTTCTAATAAATTATCAAAAAAAAATACACACACTACCATGCGTTTGACAAATAGTTGTTTTGGTTTATATTGTCCAATTATAGGAATAGAACGTAATAGGAATAATATATTTTCGTTTTCTGGATTATAGTCGAACTATCTGTTGCCCGCGACTTCGTCCGCGTGGTTATGAAGATATGCATTAGTACTAACTTGTTTAACGCAAATCGTTTTTATACTCCAGTCACTCACAATGCTATATAGCTAGCGCGCTATACAGCTAGCGTGAATAATGTAATAATGAATCCAACTGAAAATGAGAAAATTTCCATACAAAATTTACCCACCCATTTTA
>DWOP01000011.1:0-15094 GCA_018251135.1 Cephise aelius
TAAAAGTTTTCATAACGTTTCGTTTTCGTGTAAAACTCATACTAAGAGTACAGGTAGCTTCTGTTTTATCGCTAAATAACTTGAAAATGAATAAATATATTACAAAAACAGATTAAAATCGGCTAGCTGTCACGTGCGCTTTTTATTTTTCTAAAGCTATTCTGCATAACAAGTAGTGTAATGATTTATATGAAAAAAAGTGCCGAGAGTTTTTTTCCGCCGGCGTTTTTCTCCCGGCTAACCTTAGGCAAAGACGATGAATTAGCTATATACCTTATGTAAAATATAAATTTTCGAATATTTAATTTTTGAATTGAACGGAACCCGAATTTATACACAAGGTTATATTTAACTAAATTTGAAAGAACCTTTGATTAACTCATCCACCACACCTTGTTACACCAGATGCCGGTACGCTCGAATATCTATCAGATCAATAACTCAAACATTAAACATTGAAATATCAGCAATAAATATTTACTATCAATTTACAATCAGCTATGTCGCCGCTAATTATATCTGTTAATCACACCACTAGATTTAGTAGTACATTCACCTACACAGGTGTTAAATGTCTTTGTTTATCAACAAGAAGGGATAAATACTATCTACAATAAGATAAATAATAATAATTTAATATTTTTACAAAAGAAAACCAACTTCCATTTAGCAAACTCTGATTAAACTATTCTTGAAATACATCCTTTCCAATAATAAAAAGAATATTCGAAATTGGTTGGCGTGATATTGAGTTATTCGTCTATTTGTCGTGCACACACTGAATGCAAATTTAAGACTTACATGGCTCTCTCATGGGTGGCATTGAACTATCCTTTCAAATAAAAAAAATAATAATTGAAATCGGTTTGCATGACATTAAGATATTCGTCCATTTTTTACGCACGCGCTTATGCAAATCTAAGACTTATATGGTTTTCTCATGCATTCAATCCCCAGAACTAGACCAAATGGGAGCACATGGGAAGCTCCAGCTTTCAAACAAAAAAATAATCATCGAAATCGGTTTGCATGACATTAAGATATTCGTCCATTTTTCACGCACGCGCTTATGCAAACCTAAGACTTAAATGGTTTTCTCATGCACACGATCCCAAGACCATGACCAAATTAAAATGGGATCACACGGGAAGCTCCAGCTTTAAAACAAAAAAATAATCATCAAAATCGGTTAACCCAGTCCAAAGTTATGAAGTAACAAACATAAAAAATACAGTCGAATTGAATAGGAGGTATTCAAGTTTTTTTTTAAGTCGGTAATAAAAATTAAAAAGATTCTATGACGGATGTGATGAACTGATCGTGAAAAGTAGAACGCGTTTGAAATATCTATATCTTTATTTTTATTGTAGAGTAGCTGACCCGGCGAACTTCGTACCGCCTTAGAATTAAATGTGTCAAAGTTCAATAACTAAAAATTAATACACAACAAAAAATACTCAAAACGTTCTGTACGAAAAAAGTTTAATAAATTTTAACATTTTTGAGGTATTATCCTTGGTTAGTGCTTAATTTTTAAACGCAGGGTGCGTTCGACAGATACGAAATGTTTGTATGGGAAAATAAAATTGATGTTCTAATTATTTTGTTTACAATTTATTCATATTTTCTTACCTTTTAAGCCTTCCCTGGAGTCCCAGAAATCATTCAAAATCAAAATACGCAAAATCAGTCCAGCCGTTTTCGAGTTTTAACGAGACTAACGAACAGCAATTGATTTTTATATATAGAGACTATATCTATATTCTCGTTAGTATACAATTATTAATTAATTTACTTATTAAAACTCGATTGTCACACTATTTAAAATCAAAGATGACACAAAGGGCTAACTTAATGCGGCCAAATGGGCCAGTCAACTTGGTGCGGAATATTGAGAATTTTGGGCAAGTATTAAGTAAAAATAATTAATTAATTATATGTTGGTAAGAAAATTGTTTACTTTTTTAATTAATAATTTCAATTACTTTAAGTCAAATAAAATAAAATTATGTCAAATTAGATCAAGTAAAATCAAATCAAATTAGTTCATATTTAAGCAAATACTATCAAAATAAATTGTTCGTTTATTATACAATATATCTCCGTATAAACGCGAACATAACTGAGTATATATAACGAGTCTTATTTATTTGATAGTGTCTTCAGAATGCTATAGTCGATTTCAATCTGCTTAATAAAGACTTCTTACAATTGTACAATTATCGCGAATAATTATGTAGGTATTATATTCTATGATGTTGAACGAAAATATCGTTAGGAAACCTACATACCCGAAAGTTTGTTAATAAATCTATAAGATACTAGCTGATGCAGCGAACTTCGTACTGCCCTAGAATTAACTTATGTGTCAAAGTTTAAAAACTAAAAATTTACAAACAACCAAAGACTAATACTCAAAAACAATCTCGACAAAAAAGTTTAATCAATATTTGTTAAGTTATCTTCCTTGCTCATTTAATTTCTGAACGCACCCTATTTGACAGGTACGAACTGTTTGTATGGGAAAATAAAATTGATAGTCCTACTATTTTCCTTATGATTACTTCATATTTTCTCACCTTTTAAACCTTCTCTGGACTTCCACAAATAATTCGAAACCAAAATTTGCCAAATCGGTTCAGCCGTTCTCGAGTTTTAGCGAGACTAACGAACAACAATTGATTTTTGTATAATATAGATAGAATGCACTTCTTCCCAAGGTATTCCCGGATGTTATGGGCACCCTTCAAGAAAGGGTTCTACGTCAAAGGGACGCATTGGAGACTTCTCTGATATTGCAAATTTCCAGGCGACGATCGCTGACTACTTTCCATCGGGTGACACGTCAACCTTAAAAAATAGAAATAAAAAATCTACCAATTAACATTGGTCAGCGTAGGTTCCGTACTATGTCTATTCATTCGATTATTTAACGCAAGTAACTTTAATACGAGAAATGACGCGGGTTCAACGAAAGTAGACAACTTTGAATTTAGTTGCGTGAGCTCATAATTGCATCGTACCTATTAGCTGTAGGGCCATATATTTGATTTACGATCGAGATAAATATTTCGGACATAATTAATGTCGTAATAAAACCACTCCTATAAGAACTTAATACAGTTGCAGAAAAATTGTTGTTCGACGAAATAAATGTACTTTAATAACATATTATTAAAACTCGTGGTCAATATTCGACCGTATTTCGTACACGAAAGTAATTCAGAAACCTCCATACGAGTTTTGATAACCTATATCTTTACCTCACACGAAAATATTTTTTTTGTTTACATGGTATACAAATACTCAAAAGTATTTGAAGAAAGTATTTTGTTAGGAGTAGAATATAAAGAGGAGTATATTGTAACGACACTAATTCAATGGCACCTAAATTTGGCAACCAGGCCAACCAAGTTAGCCAAGCGAGCCAAGCCCCTTTATTATCTTTTGCAACCCTTATTACCCATTTCTGCTCTTAATGTGATGTAATGTGTGGTATGTGGATTCATACTCGAGTCAAAAAGCAATAAATGGGGTGCAAATATAAGTTGTGTTTTGAGTATTTATGTGATTCGATTATATATGGTTTCATAATATTTTTATGAATTAAAATTTTCTTAATTGGAACGGTATATAATATTTTAGTATTCTCTGGAGGACGGAGGGGGAGAAAGCATAATGTCGAGCAGCCTGCCCGTGGCCGACAACCGAGAGTGTCCCGACGACAGCTCTATGGTGAAGTCGGCGCCTCCGCTCCCGTTGCGTCCCAAATCTAGCCATTCCAGGAGTCCCACGCGACCACCTTTGGAGAAGTATCGGTGAGAATGTCAGAAGAATAAACAATAGAATATATTCTATACTACCTTTCACCCGCGGCTTAGCTCAAGGTAAAGTTTTTTTTTTATGCCTTTTGACAGTGACTTGTAGCTCACGGTAACTCATCCAGGCTCTGACCGCGCCCGAGGTTGCTTAACTTTATAGATCAGTAACGATCTACACAAGTTGCGGGAATGAGTGCACTCCTATGCACGTCACTATGTATAGATAAGAAATAAATATTCTGTAAAATTTATAATTATGTACCCCTGATCACCTTGATTATTGTTTTTTTTTCTTAACACGCTTATATTAGTTTCGGGAATCTTTGAACGCGATTTTGACCGACTTTGAAACGTCGGATTTATTTGAAACTTTACATACTTATCGAGGACCGATGACAATGCAATAATATCAAATAAAAAAAACTAAAAAAATACGCTTTTTTTAAAAATCTAAAGAAAAAGTGTAAAATAAATAATAGATAAAAAAACACGCTTTTATAAAAAAAATCATACTAAAAATAAGATATAAATGAAGATTAAAAAAAAAATGTTAAAAATGCGTGGAAAGTAATCTATGGATACCATGCACCCCCACGCTTTTTTACAATTTTTTCTTTTTAATAATTTTTTTGTTTCTTATTTTTTTAGTTGGATTTTTTATATAAGCGTGTTTTTTTAGTTTTTTTTTTCTTTTTTTATTTAACCGTAATTATTACAATATATTCCAGAGATTCTATGGATGAGGAAATCGAAGCGCGTCGACACAGTCGTACGTCCTGGAGTGAGACCGATGCGCCGCCTTTGCCTCCACGGATTTCAGGTATTGCACCACCATTGCCTCCGCGATATTCAGGTATTCATTTTTTTGTAATAAATCATCCAAAAATCATGCTACACTCTCATGTAGACAATAGTTCACCTCGATGTTAACCCATCTTATTCTAAGAAGACAGATGAGGCCCTACATGGAGTATTGCTCAAACACCTGAGCCGAACGCCGCAGTACCAGCGTAGCCAATTTGACTCCGAACAGAAATGCCGAGTACGGGACGTCAACGATCCCAGGTTCACCAGCTCCGTCGAGCCTTAAACCTTCGGAGGGATAAGTTCCCTCTGTGTCTTCTACAGGCTTTACAATAACGGGTGCTCTGAGGAATTTTGCGACCTGATGTACACGTCACGTTTCCTCTCCACCACTACTCGCCGAAGGATCCATCTACATCAAATAGATACGGAATAGTACTCCACGACACTGTTTTTTAATAGCGCCAATGGTTTTACAACCCCCAGATGATTCTTATGATCTGAAATTGAATCTTCGCTATTGACATGGGCGACTCAATTCGGGCCATATTGGTGTAAGCTTTGCCGAGTCCTTAAGATTCATATTAGAAACCATAAGGGTAGAGAAAGATATTAATTTTCCCTCTGGATCTCTGCACTAATCCGCGACTCGGCTTGCACGTTTGCTTTTACCGCGCGCGCCGTCAACGCTAGATGTTCCCAGACCGTTATGATATGGGGCTCTTCAAGAAAGATGTAAAGAGAGCTCTAGTCAAAGCCTAGTTTAGGCTAGGTTACGTAACCTGTATCTACATATTGGGCCTTATTTAATTCCTCTCATTTGTATGTACAGTATACAGCATATACGCACATTAAGTGGCTGTGTCCCATTTAATAAGCAATGTACGGCGTTCGAATGGCAAATGGGGCGCGGAGAATATATTATCTACATATTTCCGAAATCTTTTGTACGTCGGTTTGTTTGCACCACAATTAAAAAAAAAATTGAAATCATTCTAAACGTATTCCTCTATAAAAAATGTTCCCAATGTATCGCTAGGGGCGCTGGCCCCTGTTTTAAATGAAGGAATAGGCTTACTACAAAAGGTTCCATATTGTTTTGATTGCATGTAAAACTCACACTAAGGGTACGGGTGGCTCGTCTTATCGCTAGGTTACAATATAAAAAAAAATACCTAGCCCTTAGATTAACTTGAAAATTAAAGTATAAAATGGATTTCTCATATAGTCTAGTAATTCAATTGAACACACGCTATTGTTTCAAGCTGACTGCACTATGCGGTGCATAATGAGGTATAATAATGTAAACCATAAAAAACTTACGTGCTTCTTAAATGGAAACGTTCGTGCATTGGAAAAATAAGTGCTTAAAAAAACTTGAACCTGGGACCATTATAGCCGCTTGTTTTATGATCACGAGTTACGACTTGACGCGCTAATGCTCGATGTGGAATCACTACAACGCTGGCTAAGAAAGTATTATTGTTATGGACCTTAAAATAAACAATGTTTTTATCTTGAGACTAAGTAATTGAAAAGTTTATTGTTCTTTGTGGAGTCGAAAAACGTAAACATTCTAAGCGGTTTTTTTTTCTAGTTAAGATTAAGATTTGTTTTATATACTGTCGTGTAAATGTAAGTATATCTTATACCTCAACTAGCTGACCCGGCGAACTTCGTAACGCCTCTGAATTTACGACACACATTAGAAACCTGTAATATTATCAGCGTTTTTCTACTATTTTATGCATGTATTATACATATAAACCTTCCTCTTGAATCACTCTATCTATTAAAAAAACCCCAACGGAATCTGTTGCGTACCTTTAAAGATCTAAGCATACAGACACACAGACGGCGGAAAGCGACTTTGTTTTATATAGTATGTAGTGATAGTGAAGTGCACAATCTTTTAAGGTAAACACTGCATAGGATTGGAACAGGAACAGAACTGTTCAGCTACAGGGACTCAGGGCACCAGGGCCTCCTTAAGTACGGTTTCATATTTTTTTAAACTTTAAATTCCATTCCAAATTAATTCATTCATTAATTTTATAAGGTTTTATTTTAGTTTAATTAACCGTATGCATTTATTTACTTTTAATATGTTTGCGTAAATACTTAATGAATAAAGTTCAATGAATAAATTTCAAATTCATTGTAATATTTTAATCACAATAATTTTAAACACCAGGTCCATAAAAATAATATTCCCATCCATACATCTAACAATCCGTTACATGCCTACGTTCCTTTCTTCCATTATTTGTGTGCAACTTAGAGCAGCTACGCTGCGCGTACATCGTGCTACGTCGTAGCTACTCGCAGCGGAACTAATAGACTACGCTCCTTATTGAGGACGGAGCTTACAATTATGAGTTTGTCAAGATATATTTATTTTTTTAAATGCCTGCTTATAATTCCTGCCAAAAAAGTGAGTGTCGGGTCACCGCTAAATAAATAAACTAAATTCATACTAATGAAGAGCACATGGCCCCGCGGCTTGCGTAGTTCGCAACTAATCTACAAAGTTAAGCAATGTCGGGCGCGGCCGGAAGATGGATGAGTGATCGCTAGTGACTAATTTTCATGCGCGCTTCTGTGTTACGGAGGGCATGTTAAGGTGGCGGTCCCGGTTGTTATCGTCAGATAGCAGACGTTAAACCTTGTCGGAAGCCTCATGGGCGGTCTGAAAACCTCCGACATGGGTTGGCCACTAACCACTTCTCCACCAACCTGCATTGGAGTAGCGTGGTAGAGTATGCTCGAGGCCTCCCTGGTTATGGGACGAGACCCGTACCCAGCAGTAAGACAAAAAAGGTTTGCAGCCAACCATAAAAACTAAAATTTAATAAAATAAGCGGTACTAGACGCAAAACTCTTAACTGTGCTTGTTTATTACAAAATAGGAAAATTCCATAAATATACACCGATATAGTTATGAGAACCGTCTCACGTTAGTTTTTACTGCGTACGCGCTAAATGTTGAATGCACTTTTACGAAGGACTATTTTCCTGGAAGAGCTTTTCTCCAAAGCTAATGATGCTGGTGTATCGTCTGGTATTACAGTGCTCTTAGCATGTATTTCTTCATACATCTATAGGCATCGCAACTAGTGACAAATTTAAGAACAAAAAATTTGCAATACGTATTGTTGACCGAGAGCTTGATATTCGAAATTTTCGGTTTTGTATGTTAAAATGAATACTAAGGATACTGATGTCTATAATCGATAGTGACTACTTTGCAAGCAGTAATAGCCCAGTGGTTAAGATTCCGGCTTCTAAAGATAAGATAAGATAAGCCTCTAAGATTCCGGGTCCGGGGTTCAAACTCCAAGGCACGCACGTCTGATA
Organism: Cephise aelius; assembly: GCA_018251135.1. Lineage (NCBI taxonomy): Eukaryota > Metazoa > Arthropoda > Insecta > Lepidoptera > Hesperiidae > Cephise > Cephise aelius. Next base: position 7,983 of record DWOP01000011.1, read on the forward strand.
TTTCTGAATTATGTGCGTATTATAAATTAATTATCACTAGCTTTAACGGTGAAGGTAAACATTGTAAAGAAACCTGCATGAGAGTGAGCCCGAGAGTTCTAATAAAAAAAAAAAGGTTCTCAAGGTATGTGAAGTTTACCAATCCGCACTTGGCCTGCGTGGTAGATTAAGGAATAGATCCTTCTCATTCTGAGAGGAGACCCGTGCCCAGCAGTGGGACAGTAAAAGGGTTGATGATGATGACTACTTTACATCTGTAGCTATACCTACCTTAGTATTTACTAGGGTAGTTATAAAAATCGCAACAATTGGAAAATGAAAATCTACACTGAGTTTCGCGTGTCGAGACACGCGCCATATAAATTTCTATCAGATTGCGTTTGTATGGAAATTGAATCACCATCCGACACCTATTTATAACCTAAGCCCCTGACAATAGAGGGCAAATTGCAGTACCACATATTTTTCAAAAAGTAGATTGGCACCTTATGTCCTGAGAATAAGATTTAAACTCCAATGAAATATTGATGTACGTGACAAAATGCAAAACGTAAGTAATGAAATTCTATGGGATCGGACGACGACTCAAATGAAATAGACAAACAATAGATCGAATCGTTCAGTTATATTCAACGCTTGGGCGGATTTACTTTGTTATTTTTTAGTCGATCGCAGTCGTACACAAAAATGGTAAAAAATCCTCTGAGTTTAACGTACTGTTGTGTTGAATTTGTAGGAGTATATGCCATTTTTTTATTTATTTTTCAGGTTAGTACTTGTTGCCTGATAGAAATCTTACCATGATCTTGCCCGATAAGAAGAAATGCAGATTCAAATTAAGAGGAGGAATGCAGAGGAAATTAAGAGAAAAGAATCCTTTATGTCGTAGGTCCCATGGATATATTCAAAGACGAATGCATTGACATCCAGATCCAGAGTAGAAATCTAAACTTTCCATTTAAATGTATCGAAATTCCAAACTCTTTTAATGTATCAGACCGGTATGATCAGACGTAATAATAAACTCAAACTCAATGTTCGGTATAATATGTGATCAAACGAACTTCTTAAGCGAAGTTCGATCAATATTATATGAGTCGCTTCATTCGAAGATATAATATAACCAGGTAGTCCTTTTAACCTACTAGGTAGCATTCGCACGTATTTTTTCGATTTAATTTATCGAATCACCTACAATCGTCACTTTCCTAGTATAGCTGTCATTCTTTTTTCGTGCGAGGTAGCGAACACACGCAAACTTGTTTCTCAGTGAAGTTTAAAATGCCGAAAAAGCGTACTCGTGAATCTTCTCAAGATATTATTAATTACTATAGACGTAAAATAAAGAAATTGGAAGAAAAACAAAAACACAAACGACGACGTATTCTGATTGAATCCTCATCCGACGCCGGTATGTATTCAAAATTACCCTCAATAAAAATTGTTTTATAAATTACAATTTATTTGCCTTGTAATTAATTTATATTACAATATATTACTAAAATATAAGTCTGGCGGTTAACCGAGAGTTAACACGAAGGCAAAAAATGTAGACATTTATCCCTATGTCGAATATTATCAGTCTAGCGGTTGACCGAGCGTTAACACGATGACATTATTTTGAAATTTTACCAATGTATACACGATACATTGATCTCTCCACTGGAATGGAGCTACCTGGCGGTTAATCGAGAGTTAACACGAAGGTCAAGTTGTTTCATAGTTTCCATCGATACATTTCAGAGGAGGCGCCTCCGAATATAGACACATATAATAGTCGTCCACTAGTCGCGGATGTCGAAGTAGTTGCTCCCACTACTCCTGACGAACCCATGTCCACGCTCGTGGTTCCACCCACCGACACGGAAGACGTTACTGTCCCAGAGCTCGACCCGGACCTTCTCATAGCCCTCGGAGAAGAAGGTGCAAATACGCCTAAATTCGGTGAGAAAATCCACCAGAGCCTAGCTCTTAGATGGGAACCTATCTTAAAGAAAGGCCTTGCAAAAGATGCAAAGGAGAAGTTGCTCAAACAGTATTTAGTGCCAGAAAACTGCACTCTTTTACAAGCACCTAAACTTAACCAAGAAGTATCGGCAGCTATATCAGAAGCGTCACGCCATCGTGATAAGAGGAAGGAGTCAGAACAACAGCAATTAGGAATTGGCATTTCAGCTATCAACAAAGCTTTAACTCTTATACTTACGAGTGAAAACAAAATCGAAGCCATCAAAATGTTTAGTGATGGGTGCCGAATTTTAACTGACCTCCATTACATGCAAACGCTATCACGTATCAGTGTAATTAACTATGCGTTGGCGAAACCATTTCTTCATATAGTCCAAGATTGTGAAAGGGACGATACCCTTTACGGAAATAAGCTTGGAGAAAAAATAAAAGCTACTAAAACAATAGAAAAACAAGGCTTATCCATCAGGAAAATTTTGAAGCCCCAAAGACCATTAACTTCCAGAATTCATACCCATACCCATACGAGGGATATACCCATACCCATACCAGAACCATACCAGGGAAACTGGTCCGGGACTCCACGCTTCCATCAAAACAGGGGGGGGCGAAGGGGGCTGAGGAGAATAAATCCCCCCGCAAATCGCCGATTGCCACCTCAGCAGATACAGAGCGTGGCCGGCCCGAGCAAACCGAGGACGTCTGCACCGCATCAATAACTCAGGTACACGCAGGTAGAATCTCTAAATTCTATAATTGCTGGGTTAAAATCACTGCTAATCCTGTTATTTTAAACTGGATTTATAAAGGTTTTACTATACCATTTAAATCCGAAGTCAAGCAAACGCATGTACCTCAAGTATCGTGGTCGGAATCTGAAAATGCAGACATGTCCATCGCCATTAATAAACTATTAGACCTGGGCGCTATTAGCATTTGTAAACCTTCGGTCAATCAATATATTTCAAATACATTTTTAGCTATGAAACCAAATGGCGAAAAACGATTTATATTAAATTTAAAAAATTTAAATAAGTTTATTTCTACGTTACATTTTAAGATGGAAGACTACCGGACGGCTTGTAGATTATTACCCCATAATGGATTTATGGCTACAATTGATTTGAAAGAAGCCTATTTTTTAGTACCAATTCATAAATCAGACCGTAGATTTTTGAGATTCCAATTTAACGATGGAAAACAGAATATTATTACATATGAGTTCAACGCTATGCCCTATGGCCTTTCGGTAGCTCCCAGGGCCTTTACTAAGATTATGAAGGAAGTTATTACTTATTTACGTTTCCAAGGCTTCAAAAATGTTTTTTACCTAGACGATATTCTATGCATTGGAGATGATTACGACGAATGTCTCCAAAACGTTAAAACTACTATAAAACTCCTTCATTGTCTCGGTTTCATAGTTAATTATGAAAAAAGCTCTTTAATACCCAAACAAACTTGTAAGTTTCTCGGGTTTATGTATGATTCTGTAAACCAAACAATATCATTACCGTCTGAAAAGCGCCTTAAAATTTTATATCTGATCAAAAAATTTTCACATGGCACTAAATGTACTATACGAGAATTCGCTCAATTAATTGGTGTTTTAGTAGCCGCTTGTCCAGCGGTAAAATATGGTTGGTTATATACCAAAATTCTCGAACGACAAAAATTTCTAGCCCTTCAAAAATATTATGATTTTAAATCATACTTTCAGCCTCACCCCACCATTTTAGAGGATTTAAAATGGTGGAAACGGAATGTAATGTTTACTAATAACTCTATGAAAACAGTTAACTTTTATTTAGAAATTTATACCGACGCTTCACGTACTGGTTGGGGGGCCTCATGTAACAGTAACCGAGCCCATGGGGCTTGGAAAAGATGTGAACTAGATTTACATATCAACTATTTAGAGTTGCTAGCTGTTTTCTTAGCTTTAAAATACTTTGCAAGCGAAAAATCTAATTGTTCCATTTTACTGCGCGTAGACAATACAACGGCCATAAGCTACATAAATCGTATGGGCGGAATACAATTTCCTCATTTAAATAATCTTTCGAGACAAATCTGGCAATGGGCTGAAGAAAGAAATCTATGGCTCTTTGCCTCATATATAAACACTAAGGATAATTACGTAGCTGATGAGGAGTCTCGAAGAATAAATCCCGATACAGAGTGTGAATTATCCGATTTGGCTTTTAAACGTATATTAAAACATTTTGGTAAACCTGAAATCGACATGTTCGCCTCTAGGGCGAACGCTAAGTGTTCAATATATATATCATGGAAAAAAGATCCCGATGCCGCTGCTATAGATGCATTTACAGTAAATTGGAACAAGAAGTTCTTTTACGCTTTTCCCCCCTTTTCTTATTCTTATTCTTAAATGTCTCCAAAAAATAGTAGCGGACAACGCCACTGGCATTTTAGTATTTCCTTTTTGGCCGTCGCAGGCGTGGTATCCACAGTTACTTAAATTATTGATTTCTGATATAATTTGGCTAAATTCTAATGAGCATTGTGTACAATCATGTTACAGAAACCAACTTACGCTGGGTGCCGCAGTATTCTCCGCCAAGCGTTCTTGTTCCGCGGCGTCCCAGAATCAGCCTTGGATCTAGTACTTGCATCATTATCTAATAACACGATGCAACAATATAATGTCTCATTTAAGCTATGGTGGCAATTCTGTAATGATAACAATCATAATTTCCTTGATTGCTCTATTCCTACAATTATGTGCTTTCTGACTGAACAGTATAATAAAGGATCCTCGTACGGATCTCTTAACAGCCACAGATCCGCGCTGTCTCTCTTATTAGGTGGTAATATCGGATCTGACGACCGTGTCAAACGTCTCCTAAAAGGAGCGTTTAAACTGAAACCTAGTTTTCCTAAGTACTCCTGTACATGGGACCCACAAATAGTTCTCAATTATGTTAGCAATTGGTATCCTAATAAAGAACTTAACAAAGAGAGAATCACGAAAAAACTAGTGATCTTATTAGCTTTATGCACCGCTCAACGTGTTCAAACGCTTTCTTTAATTAAACTAGAAAATATCACTATACACGCCAATTCTGTTAATATAACGATCAAGGATATTATAAAAACATCCGCGGTAGGTAGAGAGCAACCAACATTAGTTTTGCCATACTTTAGACAGAATCCACGTATATGTCCGGCGACCACTCTCGAGGATTATCTCCATGTTACGAAAGAAGACCGCCCTGCAAACATATCAAATCTCTTAATCACTGTGAAGCGCCCGTATAAAGGCGCGACAGCACAGTCAATAAGCAGATGGATAAAGCAGGTGTTAGCGGAAAGTGGCGTGGACGTGGCGGCGTTCGGCGCTCACAGCGCGCGGCACGCCGCCACGTCAGCCGCGGCCGTCACCGGCGTCTCCGTAGACATAATTAGAAAAACCGCAGGATGGACTAATACGTCCAAAACATTTGCCAAATTTTACCAACGTCCGATTGTAAATGCCAGTGACTTCGCTGAATCAATTCTACGTAATAATTGATTTGTTTATTATTATTACCTTAAATTTGTTACAACCTGATTATATGTAAAATATATGTCTTGTTTTTCAATGCAAAACTTTTCTCTTAACATCTACCTGGTTATATTATATCTGAAGAATGAAGCGAAGAAATATAATATGTGATCAAACGAACTTCTTAAGCGAAGTTCGATCAATATTATATGAGTCGCTTCATTCGAAGATATAACAGTAAAGCTTACGTCATAGTCTACTAGACTTTCAATTACATATTAGTTAAAATAAGTAATAGTCAGCTTAACTGAATTAAGCCAAGTACATCGTAGTTTAATCAAATATCACGTTAACTATTGATTTTAACTGTTAATTTAAATATGAATGTAACAAAGATACTTTAATCAATGCCGTTTTTCTTCAAGTCGTTAAGACTACGTATTTCATATAATATACTAGCTGACCCGGCGAAATTTGTTTTGCCATATAAATAATTTTTAGGGTAGAAAAAATAACTTATTGTAAGCGTGCAACTGGTGGGAATGACTGATGGAGTGGCAACTGATCAATTATTATCGACCGCCTAGAGTACAATATCATTGTTTTGCAATTAACGTAAATTAATATATGTCAATTTTATGGTTTAAATGTATTTAATATATATTTTCGCATAATATAATATATGTATATATATAACAATGAAACGTTTCGACTCAATTCTAGAGAGAAGTGTCGAAGCAATTTTTCGAATATTTTCTTCCAATGGTTTCTTCTGGCCAGTCATATAGTGGCCTGTCATGCAGTAACACAGTCTGTCAGTATTAGACCCGCGATTGGGTTAGAACGGTCGTCTTGAAGGTGGTCAGAGATCTACGCAAACTACGGGGCTATGCTTGCTTCAGTAGCCAAATGTTACGTTACAGAAAACCACCGTTTCCAAGTGAAAGTGTCCGCGTACAGTCGAGAGAAGTGCAGCTCCGTGACGGAGATCCGGCCGCCCGACTTGCTGGCCGACAGCGTGGACCTGGACCAGATCGGCGGGTGGAAGCAACGGTGAGCTCCTGACTTCTTTGTGTACTTTACTTCGATCAAACGCACTATATATTATTGTGGACGAAATATTCAAGAAGACTAGCGAAGTCAAACAAAAAAGCGTACATTGTATTTTAGTACCTCACGGCTCGCTAGATGGCGGTATACCAAATTTTGTGTTTGATTATCATTAAATGAATCTACTTTTTATTCTCGTACACAATGCGGCTATTCGTCTGTTGTATATATCGGCAGAAACAGTATAGATGGCGCTGTGCGGCCATTCATACTTTTATGTTCCATTTCTGCATAGATGAATAAATATGTTCCAACTGAATACAATTTATTTATTTTTATTTGTAGATATCAGCATAAGCATAATGTAAACCATTTAATAGTTGCTATACATAGTTACACATAGCATAACGGTAATTTGAAGTTTTATTTGAAAAGCAGCGCCATCTAGTTTTTATCCAGATGGAACTACCTGACAGCTTCTTTAACAACAATAATTTTCAGATTATCAGTAGATGGCAATCCTAACCTGTCAACTCTAGGTACTTCCAGTTTAAATATCAGCGCCATCTAGATTTAATACAGAATT
>DWOP01000012.1:0-14741 GCA_018251135.1 Cephise aelius
CCTATTATTATATTAGCTAAAATGAATAAATGAATACTATCCCTTCTTAATAAATTACTAATAAAAATCTTTGTCTAACAACAATACAATTTGTTTTGTATATTTGAGTACAAAATACTCGTAGGTATCTATAAATTCTGAAGTGATTCAAGAACATTTTCTTTTTGTTCTTTGTTCAGGCAAGCTCCAAGCTCTCAATGACACATCGCAGTCTATAAATATGCGATTCAATCGCTCGTCCCGTCTCAACTATGTTGAACAAGTTCGCTTATAAATAACATTGGAACTCATCTCTGGTACTTATACAAGTAGTTTGTGTATGAATAAAAAGTTTCGAGAGTTTTAATCTATTGGTAAAAAAACTAAAGAGTTTGTTTGAACGCGCTAGTTTCTGAAACTACTGGTATTTTTATTACCACCAGAAATTTCCAGGAGATTTGTTATCATCTGATATGGGTTCACCACGGATTTCTTTCACCTTTTCGCATTGGAGCTGCATTGTTTTTTTTTAATTACCATCAAAAAATATTACAATTTCTAATGGATTTTTTATGATATGAAATTGATTCCTCGCTATTTGATACGGGCGACTCAATTCGAGTCTAGTTGTTGTAAGCTTTATTGAATCCTTAAAATTCAAATAAGGAACCGTCAGGATGGACCCACAACGATCGTTCCCAGATGGTTGCTGTTGTGTAAAGTATCAAAACCATAAATTTTATACAATATTTGTGGTCGGTCGTTAACTGGCTAATTATTTATTATCACAGTTTTTGTTGGCGAAAATTGTTTTGATCGCGAAGGTTCGTAATGTATCATCTTATATTTAATAATATATTATATAATTAAAAACGTATTAACTTAAGGTTAGGTAACATATAATCACAAATCTACGTTTAACTTTTTGCTTAAAAGCGTTAATCGCTATACGAATAGTTAAAAAACAAAAGATTAACAACTGCGTATATTTATAGGGTAAGAAGAAGGTTTGCTTGTAAATTCAATTAGTAAATATTAAGTTTAATTTCTCATGTTAGTGACGATTGTCTTTTTGACAAATAAAGATCATTAACCCTAAGATTATAAAGCAAATTGCTGAGCCCCGCAATTTTACTAACCATTTAATTTAAACAGTTGTAGAGTACTGTTATATAGCACTAGCTGACCCGATGAACTTCGTTCCGCCTAACAGTCCTGCATGATATTTCAAGCGATTAGAGCGCCCTCTACCGCGCTGATTTCTGAATCTAAACCATCCTGGGCACCATCCAAACGCATGCATAAAAGTCATTCAAATCGGCCCAGCCGTTTAGGAAGAGTTCAGTGACATACACACGTACAATAGATTTATATATTGTTAGCAATGAATTGACTTCTATCTGAATTGACCCCATTTTCGTGACGACAACGCCATCTGTGTTTTATTAGCAACACGTGCCATCGAACGATATCGCCCGATAGCCCTAACTGTTTCCTTTACCTGCTATTCGTATAAAAAGGGTCGACACACTAGATTGTGGCGCATTAGTTCGAATGCGTCTCGGTGCACCGACTGCTGTCTAACAGAACGTCCTAGCATCTACTTGTCAGCGGTCATTCCGCTTTCCGCATTAAGATTTCGCTCGTGTAAGGCGAAGCTCTGTCCGATTGGCTGTGTAACGTTTTTTAATCCTCAGTAATTACTCAAGCGAGGCTTGGGGTGACTAGAGGGGAGGTTGGAGGCCACTGGGGCGGTTGCCCCACATTTTTTATTGTCTTTAGTCCAACATTTGCGTAATTTCTAACAGTATTATATCACAATGCAGATTATTTATAAAGCTTGAAAAAAAGGAGATGGGAGATCTAGGTAGATCTCCCAACTTTTCGAACTAAGCATGGTCGGAAACTAACAACTTTTAAGATCGTATGGAAGGATTTGTAAAATTCGAGATGGTAACACTGACTCTATCGACCGACATGTTGAATGATTTTCGAATATCATTCAATAAACCGCCGGGTTGTCACACGGAACTGTATTTCCTATTGTGAAATTGATAAAAGCTTATCGTGACGTTAACTTGGCGTTTCACGTTAAATAGAAGGTAACTAAACAATACTTTACTTGCCGTTGGTGAAAGGGGCCCTTAGAGTTCTATGTTTTGATTACATTTTAACCGACTTAAAAAAAGGAGATGGCTAACAATTTGTCTGGATGTATACTTTTTACGACCGCGAGGTCGTGTGTTTACCATGCCGGACTGACACCCAGAGCGGCCTGGGTTCGATTACCGATCAGTCCTAAACTTGCATGACGAATTTATATTTCTCTTCTGGATCTGGGTGTTTGTGCCATTGTATGTGTCCACGGCACCTACGACATAGGAACTCCTAGAGTGGGGTTATAAGTGTAAAAAGCATTGTTCGGTAATGATTATTTGTACATTGGGTTCAGTATAGCTTTTAAGATAGTCGCATATTCATTTCATAGTTATTATATTAGGTCTTGGACTTTGGAGATAAACTCGGACATCGGATCTTGGACATTGGAAATGCTTAATGATTGAGCTATCACAAGGTTCATGACAATCGCAAGGCAAATTCCGATACTTACGTGACTTATGACTAGGGATGGGCCAAACTAGATGGACTATTATTATTATTTTATGGATCAAATTTTTGGTTTATGAACCGAATTAAACCATTATTTTTGAATTGGGTTCATTGTAGTTTAAAGTTTGCCCCATATACATTTCATGGTTATTGTATCTGTAGATATTGAAGATACATCAGGGCACGCCTCAAAATTAAACAGGAAATGTTTAATAATTGCGGTATCGTTAGATTTATGACGACCAAATATCTTATTAACACAATATATTCAAACTTCAAAAACTGAAAAGCGAAAAATGTATGTTTGTAGGTACTCCAATTTAATATAACATAACATATAATATAACATAACAAACAATAATTTGTCATTTACGTTTCACGAAATAATAAATAAGTTAAAAATAAACATATATTTTTCACTTTTTAAGTTTTAGGAGTCGAATCTGTTTTATTTTACAAACGTTTTTTGTTTAAAAAGTACCATGTCATAGCGTGGTGTCACCGGAATGGTTCTGAACTATATTTCGACCTGGTAGATAGCCTTATTGTGCATTAATCTTTTTTATGTATTTTTCTCAAACTTTCAACAACATGACAATGACTGCTTTGCGGGTCACCTATTATAATCCATGATTTTAATACCTACGAGAAGCAGTTAACGATTCATTACAGCCAGATTTCCACGCAACAGATTGTAAAACGAGTATAATCTGGTGGTAAAGTGAAATCTTATCAAGTTTGACCACGTGAGCACTAACTGCACTAGATCCTTTAGAGTTGCCTTCAAACTTTTTGTCTCGTAGACTGCTTACCATGTTTTTCGGTTTAAATTGACCTCTGATATCGATTTTTTGTATTTACCTACTGAATGTAATATTGATTTTTCTTTAATTGATCAACTTCAAATGAGTTCATCATAGGTATAATACTTTTAAATATTTCTTGCCGTTATCATGGCGGTTAATATTGCTCACTTTGGGTATTAATTTTACATGACCTAGCGGGCCATTGTTCTTTTTGAAATTGCATAGTTAATAAGATTAATTAAGATGAAATATTATTACCAAGTTCCAAACAAAAACAGAGGTAACAAATAATCGTAGGCTTAGATGTCTTTTCGCTACGCTTAAAATCTATTGCAGTAATTTATGGAAACTTCAACAACTTGATTGACAATAACAATGATTAACAATATTATGTTGTTAAGTTGTTGTTGAAGTTTCCATGAATTATATATATTAAATACTGTCGGAGGTTTTAAAACTCCTAGCGGATTTTTATGATCTGAAATTGAGTTCTCACTATTTGATACGGGCGACTCAATTCGAGTCAAGTCGTTGTAAGCTTTATTGAGTCCTTAAGATTCTTATAAGGAATAGTAAAGGCACATCGTGCTATAAATTTTCCCTCTGGCTCTCGACAACACAACCCTTGAGGAGTTAGTGTCTGGAGAGAGGAGGAGTATTGTTTTACTAGGCTCGATAACTCTAATCTAAATAGATGGACATTTAAAAAGTAATTTTATTAACCAAAAATAAGAAAAAGGAACATCGATTAACAAAGGTTATCGTGGTTACATGGAAATTGGTCCGACCTGAGAAGTATGCTCGAAGACACCTATCATACTATAACAGTGAAGTACAGTTAGTACTGCACATACTATAACAATGGCCTGCATCGATCATTGTTAACTTCTCTAAGTATATTCATTCAACTTAGTTCAATATACGTGATTGACGGCTTATGTGCTTGGGCCAATCGAAAATTATCTGCTTAGTGGATCCTTTGGCGTTTGGAACACCGCTATTTAGATAGCGTTAAACAATTCTTCCGAATGACTAAACTCGTTTAATACTCACCCTTGTTGGTTTACGTCCGGAATCTTTGCGTTATTATGAGTATATTTCTACATCTCTGTTTGCCTATTCAGTTTGATTATTTACGCTTATAGGCTCATAGTTTTTTTTGTTGCTTTCGTGCAGATTAACATGTTTTTCATAATAATATAATACAGATTCTTGGTGAAACTTTAACGCTTTGAAGATATTTTATTAAGCCTACTGTATATAAGTGTTTTTGATTTAGATGTGCAGTGCTTATACTTATGATTATTAAAGTAGTAGGCATGTGTAGCGATCGGTATCATGCCTACTCAATGATTAGTATCTATATGTTTTTTAATGTGCCAAAATTTTAAAGAATATGAAATACTTGGGTGTTCTTATTTCTTACTTCTCTAATCAATGCAGGTACTAAAACTCGAACAAAATTAAAAGATACATTAAGTGTCTTTACTCATGATGTGATATTGCATCAATTGACGATATCGTTCGGATATCGTATAAAACAAGCGCACTATAAAATGTGTGACTATCGCAATAGTCAAATTGCATCGCATTGCACCATTAGGACGTACTTGCAATTTCTACATACAATCTATGCGACGTCACGTGCGATAAATCGCTTCATGAGTAAAGACACTAACAGTACATGTTTATTCATACCACAACAATATTTTGTAAAATGACGTTTTGTATGATGTCGTTGCTTTATAATTGTGCTGACAGTTTTTTATTAATTTATTCTATATTGTAAACCTCTAAAATAGAAAATACAAAGGGCGAACTTAATGCCTAATTGCATTTTCCATTAGTCAATCCTTGGGGATGACGAGAAGTTATGGTACGTGCTACCAAAACTGCAACATAATTCATATCACGCAATTAGACATACATAAATAACATATATTAAGAATATATACTTATATACATACAAACACGTTTAGACGTATACTACACTATTTCTGTTTATATTTGTATGAATTAGCGTACAGTATGTAAGCGCCGATTATTAATTAAATAAAAATAAAATACATTGCAAGTAGTATACCTATTTTCTATTGGTTAAAGTTTCCATTTAGTTTTCATAAAAATAGCGTTACTCAAACAGAACTAGGCATACGTACGTCTGGATTGTCTATTTATTTTTAATCAAAACTTTATATTTCCAATGTGGTAGCTATTGTTTATTTGTTTGAGTTTGAGTTCGATATGTTACACAAACATCCTACAGGCATGTAGTTTTTAAAATAATAAGAGGTCACATAAGAACTCATGGATTTGAGCGAACCCCATTACTTCTGTGGTTAGTCAAAAGGGGTCGACATCTTTGACTGAAGACTAAGTTTGGATGCCTTGCGCCTTTTGCATTTTGCCTGCCCTTCAGATCGGTTAATAGCAACGAAAACATTGGTTCTATAAGACAGAAATGAGTGAGTCATGGGTACTTTTTTACGTAGCGAATTCGGATTTATACAAGAAAACGTGCTAAAACATTGAATAAAGAACTGATGTTATTTGCACCGAGGTCGATGTTACTGATTATGAATGCGAGATGTCATTCTTGACCAAGATAGAGACAGTGCAAGTTACACAAGTGGTTCAATAAGTTCACGATCGTCACGGTCTACTGAACACTTTTCTAAAGACTCACTTTCAAGAGAACATAGATTTCAAGGCTAAAACGGCCTTCCAAAGACATTGTTGTTTACACAACTAATCGTGAAATTATTGATGAATGGTATTTAATAATGTAAGTAATGATAACCTAGTGGTAAAATTCAGACCTCTTATACTTGCCGTATGGGATTCGTATCCTACTGACGCAACTCTGATTCTTCGCGCGTGCGTATTATATTTATAACACTGTCACTCGATTTAACGGCAAAGGAAAGAAATGCATACCTTAGATACAGGATATTAACGAAAGTTCTCAAAGAGTATAAAAGAGGCTAAGAGTATAGAAACCGTTTCAGGTTTCTATACTCATAGCCTCACACTAGGATACCTTGTATCGTGAGTTCAATGGACACACATAACACACAAAGACCCAGAACAGAAATATAAATTCATCATTTAAATTTCTGACTGGCCAGCAATCGAACCCGGGACCTTTCGCGTGTCAGTCCGGCATGGTAACCGCACGGCCACGCGAGCCAAATATGGGGATTTCATAAATCCACCTCTCGGCAGCATAATATACGTACCTACAAAAGCCTAGATTCTTTTCATTCTGAGAGGAGACCCTTGTCCAGCAGTGGGATTGTAATGGCTAAGCTAAATAGACCTTTATAATTGACACAACGATGTTAATATTAATTAGATCCAATTTTTCATGAAATTGAGGTAGTAAACGATTATTATCATAAAATTTCCAAATAAATAAACGCACTTTTTATAGAGTAGGTACCTACACAGTGTTTAGGGGGCTACGAATAGAGGCGTTAACTACATAGGTTTAAAAGTATTCAGTTCCAAAGCAGACATTCAAATAAAACATTTAGATTTCAGCTTTGATTAGAGGAAATGAATGATTAGAGGAAAGCAACTCGCGACCTTCTGCGCAGCAGACCGCATTGTCATATTGTCATTGCGCTATATGGGACTCCAACACGCATACAAATATGACAATTTAATGAGTCTTGGTAACGGGTGTATTCCATGTTATCGCAACTTGTAAGGTCTTGTGTTAAAAATAATACTAAAGTTGTCAACCAATACATTGGGTAGAGATAACTTAATAAAGCTTAGAAGCATTGTCGTACTACTAACATATAGGCACCTATCCATATTCGTAGGCACCTATACCATTCGAGCAGGAAATTATGCGTTCAAATTACGCTACTAATTTTAAACTTTTGAACCGACGGAATGGATTCTTAATTATCTTTTGTTGTTTTACATAACGTTTTATTGTAGAAACCTATTTATTCGCTTATTATACTTGAGCCCTAGTTCTAGTAAACCACACGTTAATGCTTTTATCGTATCCAGGCCGCTGTACTTAGAGGTATTAGTTGCTAAGAAGCCTTAGCCTACTACATCGTACAATCCTGTTAGCCTATGCTAAGATAATGCTATTACCTGTGTAAGCCTTTTCCTGGATTGAATTTCATAAATTCATATTTCATTGACTCTGATTTACAGTAGTAACAAGGTGTTATGAAAACATTAAATAGGTATGTTAAACAAATAATATTAATTTTATCTAATTGTTATTTTTTTCAAAATCATGATTAATAGCGGTGATATTTCAAACGATGGATAAGATTTGTACGTAAATAACTTTGAAAAAAAAACCGACTACAAACTTAATGCAAATTTAAGACTTATATGGTTTTCTCATGGATGCTTTTGTCAGAACTGGAACAAATTGAAATGGGACCACACGGAAAGCACTAGTTTTCTATTAAAATGCAAATCATCAAAATCGGTTCAAGTCGAAAGTTATGAGCTAACAAATATATAAAAAATATAGTCGAATGGAGAATTTCTTCCTTTTTTTAAGTCTGTAAATAAAAAGTTAAAGTACAACTTCAGGGGAATCTTAAGGATGGTATATTGCGATAGGTACCCACTTATATCCAACTAACTGACTAGCATTGCCCCCCTTTTTTGCAATTAATAATTTAAATATAGATAATACTTTTAATTCACTGGTCTGATGAACTGATCATATTGCGTTATAGTTATAAATGTATAATGTGGTCTTATTTACATATAATTTCAAGTAATTTAATCTTTAACCCATAACAGTTTAATTTCAAAAAGATGTTTTATAAAAGTATCAATGTAAGTAATTTATTTAAAGGATTTGCCTTAATTCAAATGAACATATTTAACCACCAAAATCAACTTCTTTTCATATAAGAACTTTGCAGGTGTCAGTTTTGTTAAAATCAGATTACCATAATTCGAAACATAGGAATCAGCAAAAAAATTAAATTATAATGTGTTAAAAATATTATTAAAAAAAACACCGGTACCATGTAGTAGCAGTAGAGTCTGGTGTTCAAAATAAATAGAACCATTACTTAATTTAATGGCTTATTTACATAATTATAAATGCATATATCATATAAATTCTCATATACATCCTTCTCATTCTGAGAGGAGACATGAGCCCAGCAGTGAGTCAGTAAAGGGTTGATGATGATGTCATTATGCCTCGTGTCAACAGTCTCTGGTAGTGATATGGGTTATGTCCTGACTATACTGACCATGAGTTGGTTAAGTTCCAAACATCTTTTACCAATTAGAGGATCTAAAGGAGATTCAATAAGTTTTAGGACAGTCTTATCCCGTAGGACAAGAAGGTACAGGAGAGTAGGTAGTATGTCTAGTCATTACATGAGTAGTAGATTTTATAGCGGTGTTTCTTCTCATTGACTGTACCTACTGTTAAAGTGCTAATTAATTTATATACGTGAATTCAATGTTTTGATTTTGAATCAGGCCTTCAGGGCGGAGATCCGAAATTTATAAATTCACAAGACAGAATACCTTTTATTGAAAATATTGGGAAATCTATCATGGATGTATTGCGGGGGCCATGAAGTTGTTATGTCTGACTCCTATCGGCTAAAATCCCACGGTGTTTCTCGATACGCCCTTTGCGGGGACCACGGGCGCGGTGTCTCATTCTTCTGTAGTCCCCACAGAAGATTGATTATCTAACGTAACCTAACATTACAGTTGCATAAAAATTACAACCATTTTTCCGTTAATACTCGTTTGTGTCACAGAAAAAGCAATGTATGTATTTACATTTCGATATTTACTATATAGTTTTGTAATATACCCACGTTACTCATACATTTGTAGGGTGGGCCTGGTCGTGGTTTAAGAGTATATTGTTGGCGCTCTGGAGGTTAGCCCGGATAATCCCGGCCATTGTTAGCTATTTTAATGCTTACGCCCTTTATGTGATGTCCCGTATTAACTCATACGCGGATAATCGTGTATTATACAGAGTTAATTTTGCATCGCTTGTATGGGGATTGGCAGCTGCTTACCAACTATGTCGCAGCGGCACAATTTGGCGACAAATATCCCTAGTTTTGTGAATTGTGATACTGCTATTGTTGTAACGACATCCAACAGTATATTCAAATCAATAATTTAATATTTTAAGTATAATTTACACCTACCTACAAAAACTAAGTATATTAAGCTCTATGTACTGCAGGTACTGTATCCACGTACCAATCTAAATATGTAGGTACCTACACATCAACATTCTTCTAACAAAACAAAAAATACAACCGAATTGATAATATTCTTCTTTTTCAAACTCGATTCAAAACAGACTTTCCAACGTACGGTTTTCAATTTTAAGGCAGGGACTTCAAATTCAATTTATTTTGAATGCAAAATCGAATAAAAATAAAAATAAAAGATTTCGGAGTGGGCAGCCCTTATCATTTAGACGTTTGAAATGTAGCTTATGACCGATTCTCAGATCTAATGTATGTTTTAGGTATTATCGAGCAAGTAAGTTAAGTATAAGGCATTTATATAGCCTAAGAGCCCGTGAATGCCAGACCTTCGTTATTTTATAAAAGCTAAAAGTTTCTCAATGGATGCTTAACACAGCTAACACATGTTTAAACAACTGATTCTAGGTTCAGGGTTCAAACCACAGATTTTTCCGAGTTATGAGCGTATTTTAACGTGAAGATGAAGATGAAGGCTAAAATCGTGAGGAAACCTACAGACCTGAGATTACATAAAAAAAATTCTCAAGGATGTGTGGAGTCTATCAATCCGCGCTTGATAAGCCGATCAGCCGATCACCATGCAGTCGACCTAATCCTAAGTGACTACTATCCTTGTAGATGATATGTTGTAATGAGCAAATTTAATTTCTAAGTCACTGAAAAGAATTTACATAGGTTTTTCGGTAAGTATTACCATCAACCCGTTTTACAGTTCCACTGCTGGGCAAGAATCTTCTCTCAGAATAAGAAGGATCTAGGCCTTAGTCTAACACGCTAGCGAAGTGCGGATTGGTAGACTCTTACAAGTATGAATGTAGAGGAAATTATTGACGTCATAAAAGTCGTTCCAGGAACAAAATGATTTTAATACTCTTATTGATGCTTAAACAGTCGGTGTTTGTCGCATAGTTTACACCAGTGGCAGGTGACAGTGACAGGTGACATAGTACCTACCTACATACAAGAAGAAAACAAATATTCAAAAACAATAATTAAATACTTCAACGAAGTAACGGTTATCCTATTATGGTATTTCACAAGAGTACAGCTACTGTATACGATTAAGAACAATTGGATCTTATCGTCAGGCATCGTCGAGTGCGACCAATATTTGCTAGAACAGGACACCGTAAAGATGTTTCCGGCCCGTGAAAGTATCGTATTAACTAGCTAAACATTGGCTCCAATTTTTTATCTTTTGCAGCTGGTCGACACGACTAATTACATCAATTACAGGCAAACAGAAGTGTGCTCGGGTTTCGAAGCTCCCACCTTAGTCAATATTTGCGAAGAGCCGGCCGTCGCTCGCCTCCCAGCCCGGTCTCGTGGACATTTGACTCGGTTTTAACTACTGTACTACCTTTGCTTTGAGTAAGCGATTGATTTTACAACGACAAAACATTTTTACTTGGTTTTCAATTTTAAAATAACTTTGCAATATATTTTATGAATAGATTGGTGCTATTTTACTATAAATATTTGTATGAGTAATCGGATTTGCAAATGGTAGGTATCTAATCGTAGAGTCACTATTGCAATAACCAAATACGGATACATAATATACATACTTAGTTGTTTGTTTTAGCTTAGTTAAAAATAATAGCATTATAATGGAATGTACCTAACTATTAGGAGTATATTAGTTATATAAACAGACACGAAAGGGTACCTCCATGAAATAATACTGCAAAAAGTTTGAAGATTCAAAAGATATAAAGAACAAATGTCGTATTTCCTAAGCACGCATTAAGTAGGTACGTAGGTAGGTTCGTATCTATGGATTTTTTGCTGCGACCAAAAAATGAGCATTTGTCTCTCTGACGCTACGACATCTGAATTAGACATTGTTAGATCTGTAAGCTGCAAAAAGGCGATCGCGTACGAAATGCCGCAGGCGCAACCTCCGACAAAATAAGCCATATTATTTCGCCAGCTCAATTTGTTCGCTGTTAGATAAGAACTCGCTAATCCTCGCGTCTCTCACAATTGTCATAAAAGAGATGTGTGTTGTGATATTGTGATCCGCAATTATGAATGTTACCGGTGCGTGGGTATCCGTATACCTACGATATGTTTATAATGGATACGTACAGTGAAGGAATTAACGCAGATGACATTTAGTTGAGTCAATGTAGGTGGAATGCCTACTGAAGATTTCTTTTGATTTTATCAAAGCTTAAAATGGTATAGCGTTATAAAGTAAAACATATGAAAATATGGCTTAATATAATCTAAACCGTACCTATTCGTATGTAATAGTTTGTCATATTATCATAAAACATGTAAACTAAATGGATATATCTACATTTACAGAAAATAATGCAAATAGGTACTCCTGATAAATATACTAGATTCAATTCAACTAGATAAAATTTAAAGTGAAAACTTAAACCAAGTTTTATGTAGTTAGTAAGATGGAATTCATGTGATATAAGTAGTTGTGACTTTACAGAACTTTATAAAGTAGAGTTATATTGAACTATTTTCTCCTACATAGTTTATAACGAAATATGATAATGTATTTAATATGTGTCCTACTTGTATACGTAGATTATCTTACAATAAATCTAATAAATTGTAGGGTGGCAGAGAGATTACTATTATTTGTGAGTGTTTGGGAGCGTCGTATTGTCACTCCATTAAGTCGGGCGAGGGGCGGGGCTGGCGGCCACGCCCCCGCGCACGCCCTGCGCTTCACCCCACACGCACTCCCGTCGAGAGCTTGGAGCGCGACGTGACGACTCACTAAAACGATTTGCTCGCAATCGCATCACGCATCCATCCTATTATCCCGTAATTATCTTCTGTCATAATCTTTCCGAGCTCGGACACGCGGGCGCTCGATCGCGGTTCGCCGGCTGAAACGTACGTGTTTACATTTCGTGGATTTTTAACCACTGTGAATTCAGGAATATTTAAGTGTCATAGTGTCTGAGAATGGTGACGAGAAAAGGCAGAGGAGTATGATGCGGTGCGTCGGTGGAGTCCACGGGTCAGGTTCGAGCGGCGATCGAGGAGTGCGGTCTGCGAGATCGGCGGCGGGCGGGCGCGGGCGGCGTACAGCGTGGCGCAGGGCGAGTGCGGCGAGTGCGGCGAGTGCGGCGACATGGGCGGGCCGGGCGCGTGGGGCCGCGACGCGCCCGCGCTGCTGAGCACGGCGCTGCTGCTGGGCGCGGCGGGACCCGATCGCCCGCCGGCGCCGCTCTTCACCATCGACAGCATCCTGGCGCCGCGCCCGCCGCCCGCCATCCCGCCGCTGCAACTACATCACTTGGCACACACTCCCTTTCACAGAGCACACGAACTATTTGGTAAGCCTTATGAACACCTTGTTAAGTTTAACCACGTCTAGATACCTACTGTTATCTGCCATCATATGTGTTTTTCTTTCCAAAAGTGAACAATCGAAAACAATACAATCCTACGTCATGTCCTTATCTTTAAGGTACCTTTTTAGCTTCAGAATAGTAGATAATCCTACAAAAAGCAGTTTCGCTGTAAAGCACATCGTTCCTAGGTATATCTGGAAAAAATCTAATTAACAAAAAAACAAAAAAACAACATGTCATAACTGCATTTTATAGGCTGCATGTCTTTACTATATCCGAACGACATGTTAAATTAATGTAATATCGCGTCATGAGTGAGTACATGTAATTGTACATTGTACAGTACATGTAAAAGTACATTGAAATAAGTATTTCCATGATAGTTTATCGGTCTCGGTGACTGTATAAAATAAAAGACCAGTTTATAGATAGTCAACAACATAAAAGTTTACAGATAGTCTATCTACTATACCTATGTATAAAAGATTTAGGTACCTACCTACTAAGATTTAGGTACTGATATTATGATTTTCTTCCATCAATCTTTACCTCAAATAATTCAGTAGTAATATTTTGATCTAAACATCGTCGGACGAACACACATTTTCGTATTTAAATAAATTTCATTCTTATTTACCGAGCTTAAATCTTTTTACAGATCCATTACCATAACTTCCTTTCATTAGTACTATATCTTCTGACAGATTTTCGGAATAGGTATATCAACTCACCGAGATTTTACTTCTTTTGCAATTACCACGATGTTTTAATTTTACTAATTCATGCATCTTTGAGGTTTGTACCTCAAAGATGTATGAATTAGTAAAACTGAACTCACTCTAAACGTAAAAATACAATAAACTCGTGGCATTTTGCATTTGAGTTGAACTGTATAGGTCTATGTTTTAACAAAAAGTTACCTAAGCTTAATTCATGGGATGGTCAATTGATTACTAGGTAGGTATATTTTTAGATTCACCTGCAAGACAGTAAATTTTACCTCGTAGTACACCAAATCATAAAAATAATTATTATATACGAAATTTATTTCTTTAAAACTGTTTCTTTATTTGTATAACCATGAATTAGAAACTACTGAATTAAGTACCTTATTGGGGGAGATTTTCTCCCTCTTAAAACATTATAAGGAATTGTTGAAAACGAAGCAAGTTGATGAGATTATTTTTGGTTTTAACAATATCTAGATTTCTGTTAAAAATTCGGAAACCGTGCAAGAAGATACATGCACGCGGAGAAAGTAACGCGTTTCCCTGCGAGGATCCTTATTATTTTTATTATAATTACGCTTTCTAGTAGCAAGTATAATGCTTCGGAATAACTTTATGTGTATGGGGGACGGGGCAGAAGCCTTGCGGGAACTTTGTTGTTGTTGTAATCATATTGGTTACAACCCTTTTTATGTCCGATTACTGGGCACCGGTAGATACACTACCACGTTGCTCTAATGTAGATTATTGGAAAAACTTACGGATTTGTTCTAAACCAATTATAATATTTTCAATCTGTCCATAAGTTTAACGAGTGTTATCTAAACTATATAAACAATTACATGTGTGTTTGAACGGTGCCTCATTTAATCTTGACCGCGCACCACGTTGTTCAATTTGTAGATGGGCTACGATCCGCTACGGCTACAGCAAATGAGCGAAATCATCATCATCAACCCTTTAACTGTACCGCTGTTGGGCACGGGTGTCCTCTCAGAATGAGAAGGATCTAGGCCTTACTATACCACGCTGGCCGAG
>DWOP01000013.1:0-14712 GCA_018251135.1 Cephise aelius
ATGTTTTTCCTATTCTATTCCAGCGCCTGGTGGAGGCGATGGCGCCGCGCTCAGCACGCTCCTTCCGACAAGAGTTTAATATGCAGGACCTGGCCACCACAGAACACACTTACACGACACACTTTACGTCTGAGAAGTAAGTACCTTAGATAAGATAATTGCGGATCATTGTATGGCATATTATTCAACTACATTAATTGTTTTTTTCCTACCAATTCGCACAGATATGTCAGGACGTCACACACAACAGAACTTGACGGCCACGCACCAATTAAATCGATAGCCAATGGCAAATTAAATTCGCCTAACTATACCACCAAAACGGTCGTAGGCGATGACGATAGACCTGATGTTAGGAATCTCAAACGGGTCCATAAAATGTATGAAGGTCCAAATATTATAGAGTCTAGAGGAATAATCCATCCTGAAACTCGAGAGATTTTGACTGTTGGTCAAGCAATTAGCATGAGAATATTAGACGTCCGAACGGGAAGACTGCTCTCTTCTCCAGATACGAGACAAACTATGACAATAGAACAAGCAGCGAAGGAAGGACTCATCGACCCTAAACTTGCGGCCAGGTTGACGGGGCCTTGTGGAATGACTGAAGATGGAAATGAAGTCACTTTACTAGAAGCTATTCAAAGAGAACTATATGATGCTGAACAAGGATTTACAGATCCAGCTGAGAAGAGAATCAAGGTGACTGTAGAAACAGAAAAACCCTCAACACAAGGAATGAGTATTTCGGATGCTCTAAATCGCGGGCAAGTTGATTTACAAAGAGGTCTCTATCGATTGCCAAATGGCACCTACATAACGATAGCTGAAGCTTACCAAAGAGGCTATCTGATTTACAATGAGATTATCAAAATAAAATCTAGCGCTCTGTCTTTATCCGACGCGATTAGCCAAGATTTAGTTGACAATACCGGTTGGATTTTGGACAGGAATTCCGGAGATAGGTTCCAATTAGACGTCGCTATCAAAAACGAACTAATTAACCCAAATATAAGAGAAATTGTTGATGCTAAAAATGATATTAAAATAACACTAACTGAAGCGATAGAAAATAATATTATAAACACGAAACATTCTAAATATGTGCACAGTGTTACGAAAGAAAAATTAACTTTCAAAGATGCAGCAATGAAACGTTTTATTTGTAAACCTATGACATTAAAAGACGTATGTGACAATAATTTAATGACAAATGATGGTAAAATATTATCCCCAACGAGTCGGACGCCTCTGAACATCTTAGAAGCTATATCCGCCGGTGTGTTAGATAGTGATAATGTAAAATGTATAACCGATACTACGACTGGCCAGCTTCTTACTTTATCTGAAGCTTTAGGAGCTAGGATTATTCTTACCGATAACAAATTCCGCGATAATTTAACAGGAGAACTATGTACTATTCCAGAGGCAGTAGACCGTGGTCTTATCACATCAGTCTCACAACGATCTATTTTTGATATTGACGGCTTTAGGGATCCCAAAACGGGTGAGTTTGTTTCCTTCAACACAGCTTTAAGTAAAGGTAATATAAAGTATGTCAACGGCGAAACGTTCCTTAAATCTGAAAGTGGTGATTTTGTATATTTAGAAGATTGCACTAAAGTTTCAATCGTCCGCCCTGAAGTATTAGAAATGTTCAATAGAAAAATAGGAATTTTTGAAAATGATAAAGAGCTATCTGTTTTAGATGCTGTGTTCAAAAATATTTTGGACCCTAAAACTGGTCACTTACTAGATGCGACTACTAGGAAATCTATTCCATTTAATAAAGCTGTAGAGATCAATATGATTACACCCGAAGGTGCTGCTTTGTTAAATTCCCTTTTAAATATAACACTTACTTTGCAAACGGTTACGAAAACTGTTAAAAGATACGTCACGGTAACAAATACATCGCGAAGATCTGATACTATTGTAACTTTTGCCGAAGCGGTACGGATGGGACTAATCGATGAAAGTACACAAACATTTACTGATCCAACAACGGGAACAGTGTTCCCTATTCAACAAGCTTTAGATGAAGGATTACTAGGCGTTGAAAAAGATGAACCTCGAGTAGCTAGGATATCGGATCGCGTCACCAAAAGGGACTTAGTTCCTGGTCAGGTAGTGGAACTAAAAATAACTAAGAAATCTTTCATCAAAGATCTGCCTCCTAGCCCAGAAAGTAAATTACAACATGACAACAGACCCGAGACAGTTAAGAGCCCTGATTATGTCGTTCGTGAGATAGCAGGGACTCGAGAAGATGTCACCCGTGAGTTCAAAACTATCACATCTAAATCGATTGTAAGTGAACCTTCAGTAACATCATTAACTATTAAGAAAAATACTATTGAATTGCCAAACGGTGGTTGGACATTAAAGGAAGCAATCCAACAAAATCTTTTTGATCCATCTACAGGGTTATTTATAATTCCGGGAACCGATAGGGTTCTAGACCTAAAAGAAGCGTTAGATCTCAATGTTATAAATCCAGAATCTGCCAAAGTCGTAGATCCGAAAACTAAAAAAGAAGTACTGTTAAAGAAAGCTTTAGATTTGCATATATTAGATAGTACAGGGCATTACAAATATCAAACGTATACTTTGACTATGAAAGAATCTATAGAACGTAAATTTGTTATTTTCATACAACTGCCAGTAACTATTTCTACACATAAAGTTATAACAATTACGTCTATTGCGGGTATGCCAGATAAAATGGAAATCTCCGAGGTTCAGGACATGCTTACTGACAAAATGATTTCCGAAGACCCAAGTGCCTTAGAACCTGTACAGGTTAAGCCTGGTGTCATTTTTGACCCAGCTACAGCTTTAGTTATATCAACAACATCAGGAGTTTCGGAAAACATTATCGAGGCTGTAGACCGCGGGGCAGTTTCGCCAAATGCGGTTAAGGTCGTAGATCCTAAAAATGACAAATTAATTCCTCTGAAACAAGCGTTAAGCAGGGGCATCATTAATGAGAAATCTGGTGAATATACTGATAAATCGGGTAAAAATATAAGCTTAGCAGACGCTGCCAAAGTGGGTCTTGTAGCTGTTATAGGTGCTCCTTTAGTGGCGGCTACTAAAATCATTCAGCTCGTTAAAAGTAATATGGTTGTAGATCCGAATACTGGTGAAGAGCTGCCAATGGAAGTAGCTTATGAAAGGGGATTGGTAGATCCAGTAACATACAAGAAATATGAGGATTCTATCAGAGATAAAACTCCTGACGGCGACACGCTTGTACATACGAATTCGGGAAAAACTACATCGAACCGAAGTACAATTACAGTATCTAAGTTTATGAAAACTACTGTAGTAGATCCGCAAACGGGTGAGAAGTTAACCATAGACGAAGCTTTTGGGAAGGGGCTTGTCGATCCAGTAACTTACGAAAAATACACACAATCTTTGAAAGAAAAATCACCAACTTCTGACGTAAGTGTATCAACAATAAAATCACCAGTTTCTGTTTCATATTCTCAAAGTTCATCTAAGCCCCTATCTGTAGGAGCTGCTGTTTCGGAAGGTTTTATAACTGTCGAGTCTATTCAAAATAGTCTTTCAGCTGATACCCGTAAAATCATTGCCGATAGTGATATCTCTGAAAAAGAAGTTGATGCGTTTAAAGTTATTGATTTGACTAAGGTCAACGTTAATAAAAAGCTTAAGTATGACGTAGACACATCTAAAAAACTTATTTCAGGTATGCCATCTGATAAAAAACCAGTTGTTTTACAAAAACTTAGAAAGCGAGTAGTTCCCCCACTCGAAGCTGTAGAAAAGGGCTTAATAAATGAAGATACGGCCAGAATTTTGGAATCCATTAAATTGTATAAAGATAAAGATGGATCACCTATGACCCTGGAGAAGGCTATAGAGTGTGGGCTAGTAAACAAACTTCATGGAAATATTGTCGATCCGGTTCATGGCCAAGTAATGAGCATTGACGAAGCCATTAACAGAGGAGTTTTAGATGCAGATGGCCAAAATGAAGTATTAATTCCTATAGTCAGAAGTCTGACTATTTCGGAAGTTATGAAGCAAGGTTTATATGATCCGACTACAGGAAAAATAATTCATCCGGAAACAGGTAATCATTTAACATTAAAAGAAGCTATTATTTGTGACATAGTGGATCCATTGTCCCTTATAACTTTGTCTCCTGAAATAAAAATGACGCTTAGTGAAGCTATCGAAAGAAATATTGTAGATAGTGATAAAAATGTTATAAGGACTAGTACTGGCCCAATAGACTTCGTTACAGCGGTTAACTATAACTTATTACCAGAAACTGTGACAGCTGACGGTGTTGATGATATTCTTCCTGCAGCAATGACTTTATCAGTCGCTATAAAACGGAGTCTTATCAATCCACAAACTAAAAAATTCAAACATCCCCTTACCGGTGAATCAATGACGATAGTTGAAGCTATTGATAAAAATTTAATAATGGGTGTACCGTACCCTCAATCTTCTTCAACAATTTCTTTAGAAGAAGCACTAAATCGAGGACTTGTTAATCTTCGGGAAGGCACGTTTACTGACCCAAATACACAAAAGAAAATTCCTTTAGATAAAGCAATGGAACAAGGTCTTATAGCAATCAGACTTGATAAAGAAATGGGAGAAATAAGTGGTGTAGTTACGACGATAACAGAGACTTTTTCATCTCAGCACACTATTACAACGAAGATGGTAGAACTTCTGGCTGATTATGTTCTTGTTAATACCAATGAGGTACAAAATACAAAAACTGGAGAAATAATTCCAATAGAAGAAGCTCGTTCAAAAGGCATTATAAGAGAAGAACAAACAAATACGGAACAGGTAATTACTAGTGATGCAAACATTAATTTTGAAGATGCGCTTAATCTTGGTTACATTAATATTGAGTCCGGAACGTTCACACATCCAAATACTGGAGAATCATGCTCAATTACGGAAGCAATAAATGCGGGTGTATTAAATACGGAAATTCAGTCTGGACATGCAACGTCCTCGCCAAAGAAGGAACTAGAAATGCTTGATCTCAATGAGGCATTTGAACTATTATTTGACGATAAAACACAGAAGTTTAGGGATCCAAAATCACCTAATAAAGTGGTTACTTTCAAGGAAGCGCTGGAAAGAAAAATAATTGATCCTCAATCAATCATATATAACGTAGGAGCTAGTCAACCAGTCACTCTTCAGCAAGCATTGGATACAGGCTTGCTGGACAAAAAGAGCGGAAAATTAAAAGAACCAGACACAGGCAAATCAGTTGATATTAAGAAAGCTGCTAAGATGGGTCTAGTTGCGATAGTTGCTGCACCAGTGCTGGCTGGAATGGCTGTAGTTCATGGTGCAAAAGTAGTTACTAGTAAAATTATGAAGCCTAAACAACATGAAAGTGTTGCATCTGAAGAACTATTCGTTAAAACTACAGATAAATCTAGTGATTCTTCCTTTAATATAATACCTGAATCACAACATAAACCAATAGAAAAAGTTTCTATAGAAAAAGAATTAGTTATCCCTGTCGATTCTCGTAAACCGACTATAGTTCTTCATGAAGATAAAGCGCCTAATTCTAAAGAACAAGATAAATTTAAATCTGATATTGACATATCTGAACCAAAGTCTAAAACGCACAAAGAAGTACCGTGGCAAGATGTAAAAGAAACTACTCCAAAATTACAAGATGATGTTTCTGAGGAACAATCAGCATCACACGAAAGCACTGTTGTAGTTTCCACAACGAAATCCATTACCACATTATCTACTTCAGAACCTGATGAAACCTCATTTTCAGCCAAAATATCTGAAAAGAGATCAAAACCGATTGTTGAGAGAAAACCATTACAAGATAAGCCAGAAGACAAAGAAACGATTGTTTCAAATGACTCTGAAGAGTTTGAACCCCTTGAAACGAGTAACCAACAAACCCATGATAATAAATCCATCAGCTATACGGAAACTAAACCTGAAACAAAAGAATTTGATACTATACCAGATGCAGAACTTGCTATTGTTTCCAGTCCAACAATACAAGAAATACGCCAATCTTCTCCTAGCGGTGAACAAGTTACGACAATTATTAAAAGTACGGTCACTACGTCAGAACCAATCGAAGCCATATCTGAACACACTAGCACTATAATTACTACGAAAGCTTCTACAATAACGACAATAGAAATAACTCAAAATGAATCTACTTCATATCACGCGGTAACCGAAGAATTCAAGGAACCTCATCGGGTTATTGAAACAATAGTTGATAACCAAAAATCAAGAATGTCTCCTGATCAAGTTGACAAAGCATACTTTGATGAAAAACAAATAGATGTAAAAAAACCTGCGCCAGAAGTAGATGAGAATAAATCTACTTCTATTTCACCAGCAGAAGATATGAAAGCAGTGAACAAAGTTACGCAAGAGTCATCTCAGAAGGGTATTGAAAATGTACTAAAACATAGACAATTCGATACCGACGATCGCACTACTCCTGTAGATGTTTCGTCAGAAATATCATTCGACCCAAATACTAATACCATAATTGCTATATCTACTGAGATTGTTGAAAATCTTACAACCGTGAAACAAGGAACTGTATCGTCTGAAACTGTGAAACTAATTGAACCCGAAACAGGCATGCAAATCAGCCTAAAGGAAGCTGCAAGTAAGGGAATATTTAATGAAAAAACTGGCGAAATTAAAGACAAGTACGGCCGTAAGATGAGTTTTGCTGATGCAGCTAAGTTAGGTATAGTAGCTGTTGTTGGTGCGCCAATACTTGCAGCATCAATGGTCATCGATGCGGTTAAAAATGTTGTTGATTCTAAAGCAGAAGAAAAACCGGTACAAAGAAATGCACCTGAACAACCTAAGGTATTACCTGAAACGAGCCAAAAGTATGACGAAATAATTCCTCAAATTACAAAAGTAGGTTCCCCTGCGGTTTCAGATACATCGCGTAACAAGACCGATGATGTTAATATCGATGAAATCCCTAAACCTCAAATTCTTACAGATTCAACGGTAGATCCAAAATTACAAAAACCTGATGATAGTTTAGTAACATTTATAGAATCGAATACATCAAGGAGTAAGTTATCGAGTGATGATGTAAAAGTTAAGTCGACACTTATCGATGCAGATAAGCAACCTTTAAGAGCCATTGAAGAAATTACTGAACAAAATGTCACTAAAGAGTTGCCGAGACCGGCTGAAGTACTGTGGGAAAACATTGCACTAATAGACGCTATTGCACAAGGAAAAATAGAACCTAAAGTATGTCGCATTATGGTTAATGGAGTTGAGATGCCGTTGACTGTACAGGACTCTTTAGAACAAGAACAAATCAGTAGGTTCACACCAGTTGATGTCATATCTAAAAATTGTGTTATTGTTAGAGAGTCAAAACCTAAACGGTGCATTAGTATTTCCCAAAAGCTAACTCCGGAGGAATTGTCTGAAATGGGTGTTTACGATATAGAGAAACAGGTATTTTTAAATCCTGAAACTGGTGCTAAAATTACATTCGAAGAACTAGTTTATGGTTTACATGTATTTGATCCTACTTCAATATTAGTCAAAGATTTAGGTTGCAAATCGGATAATTATATTTCTTTTGATGAAGCAATTGCAAGGCCTATTATTGACAAATCTACAGGCTATATGGTTAATCCTAAGACAGGAAAACGCGTATCTTTCTTAGAGTGTGTTCAAGTTGGTTGGATCGTTGAGAAGCCTGAAGATATTTCACTCCCTGAGCAAGTATCTATTGAATCGGCATTAGAACAAGGAAGATACAATCCAAAAACTGGCAAAATCCAGGACATAAATACTGGGGAGTTAGTGCCTATCGGAGAAGCTGTTCAAAAGGGTATAATTGATCAAGAATCTCTTCTAATAAAAATTCCGCGAACAAATGAAAATATATCCTTTTCAGATGCTATTGAACGCGGTGTAATAGAAATACGTGAGGGTATAATAACTATAGTTGAAACTCACGAAACAATTGAAGTGTCAGTTGCGATTCAACGCGGACTAATAACAATTACGAGAAGACCTATTTCTATCGAGGCAGTAATTACAAAAGATATGTATGAACCAAAATCTGGAAGAATCAAAGATAATGTTACAGAGCAACTTGTCACTGTTACAGATGCTGTTGACAGAAATATCGTACATCCAACTATATCCGAAATAAAAGATACTGCTACAGATAAGTTTATACCGCTCTCAGAAGCACTTAATACAGATTTAATAAATCCAGAAACTGGTAGAATTAAGGACTTAAAGACTGGCAAATACATTCCACTAGATGACGCTTTAAAGAAAGGTTTAATAGCGACTAAAAACGTGACATTCTCATTATTCGATGTTGTAGAACTAGGTTATTACTCTCCAGATACATGCAAAATATTAGATCCCAAGACAGGTGAAACGTTGACTCTGAATAAAGCTATTAAGGACAAACTCGTTAATCCATCTGAAGTAAGAATTAAAGATGACAGATCTGAAGCTGTTGTTCCTTTTGAACAAGCTGTAAAAAGTGGCCTCATAGACTTAGAAAGAGGCATGATTACTGCTCCACTTTACAATCTTAAGGAAGCCAGTGAAAAAGGTTATCTGTTAAGCGATAAGAAGCCGTGGACATTACAAGAAGGTTTAGTTCAAGGTTTTTATGATCCCGAATCAGGTCTTCTTACTATACAAAATGTTACTATGACACTCGACGATGCAATTAAAATTGGTAATATTAATCCAGAAGCTTTAACCGTTAGGAATTCCTGTAATGGGGAAATGATCTCTTTAGCAGATGCTATTCGGGAAGGTATAATTGATTCGAAAGAAGGCAAAGTTAGGGACCCAATACAAGGTGACAAAATATCACTTACTGATGCCTCTGAACGAGGCTTAATATTACCAGCTAAACGGAAACTTAGCTTACCTGAGGCCGTTTTCAAGGGCTTCTATGATCCTAAAACCGGAAAATTTTCACATCCACAGAGTAAAGAAAAAGTTCCAACTGATAGAGCAATTAGAAAACGTATGTTAGATCCTCAATCTACTTTAGTTCACGTCGGTGGTAAAGTTATACCGTTTGAATTCGCTGTTGACAAGGGGATTGTAGATGGAAGAACAGGAACTATTTTAGTAGGTGATGAAAGGGTAGATTTCCGCGAAGCTTTTGAAAGAGGTATTTTAGTGGAGGTCCGAAAACCGTTGTCTCTGATTGAAGCTTTAGAAAAAGGCGTGTACAATGAAATTACGGGACTTTTTATGGATCCTCAAACTGGTAAAAAATACACACTCGCTGAAGCAATTAAAATTAATCTAATTGATCCACATTCGGTACATATTCAAGACAACAGGCTAGGTAAATGGGATAAAATTACTTTACCGGAGTCTATTGAGACAGGCGTTATTGATGATAAATCAGGGAAAATTAAAAATATTAATAATGACAACGAACAAATCAGTCTTCGCAAAGCTTTCGAAATCGGTTTGCTTGTAGATAGCAAAGCGCCTATTAGTTTACAACGAGCGTTACATCAGGGATTGTACGATGATAGTACGGGTAAAATTATTGATCCAGCCACAAGTCGTAAAATTACTTTGCACGAAGCAATTAGACGATCAATTATCAGTCCGAAATATCTTTGCTATTTTGACAAAAAATCGGAAAAACCGTTAACTTTGGCAGAATGTTGTCGTAGCCAAATCATTGATAGGAGAAGTGGTAAATTTGTTGAGCCTGGTTCTGACGTCCAAGTACCTCTGTCAGAAGCCATGAGCTTAGGTTTGATAGTTGATATTGAAAGCGCAGGTTTTACTTTATACGAAACTCTAGCTATGAATATGTATGATATTACTGAACATATATTTATACATCCCGTAAGTGAACGAAAAATATCCATTAGGGAAGCTATTGATGATGAACTTGTTAACCCTGAGATATCTCTTGTAAAAAATATTCCTACAAGTAAGTACATTAAATTAACCGAAGCTATTCATTCTGGTATCATAGACGAAAATAATAGTGTCTATGTTTTACCCAACGGGAATCAAATCAATTTACTAGACGCGAAACATCGCGGACTCATAGTTACGTCGAAGAAAAATCTCAGTTTGGAAGAGATTATTAGAAACGGATTATTCAGAGCTGATAACGGAAAGATTGTAGACCCTAATACGAATGAGTTCGTTGATATTAACAAAGCTATTGACATTAATCTTCTTAATCCTGAACATACAGTTGTAAAAGATAGCTCCACAAACAAATTTAAACCTCTGCTTGTTGCTATTCAACAAGGCGACGTGGACGTTACTAAGGGTAGGGTTTTAGACACAAAAGCAAAGAAGACATATAGCTTAGACATTGCTTTCGATAAAGGTCTTCTTGTTACCGTTATCCAGCCAATAACATCACAAACAATCACTAGGCGTTACGTACCAGACTCTTCAATTTCTAAAGAACCAACTCTTAGGGAGTTCACGTTAGATGAAGCCATCAAATATGAATTTATTGACCCCGAAACCGCATTGATCAAAGATCCACATAAGAATAAATATGTACCGCTTAAGTTGGGTATTGTTGAAGGTATTATTGATAAAAATGTCAAAGGTCTATTTGATCAGAGTGGACGATCTCGTACCCTTTGCTTTATCTTTGAAAATAGTTTAATTGTGTATGTTCGTGAACCTCTAACATTTGAACAAGCGATAGAAGACGGGCATTTGAACATCGCCACGGCCCGGTTTACTGATCCGCAATCCAATGAAGTATTTACAATCAAAGACGCTGCCACTATGGGCTATATTGATTCAGACACGGCGCTTATAAAAGATAATCTCAAGAAGAGGCTAATCAAACTGCCTGAGGCTTTCCGTAAGGGCCTCATGGATGCCGAAAAGGGAAATATTTTAGATACAGAGACCTCAAAACTTAATACTTTGAGCGCAGCCATTGAAAATGGTCTTCTGATGACGCCTAAAAAGAGCTTTAGTCTCATAGAAACTTTGAATTTCGGTATTTATAATCCAACTACCGGTGCACTCAATGATCCATTCATAACAACAAGTGTCATGGACCGAAAGAGACTAACATTAGGCGAAGCAATACAACAAGGCATCGTCGATCCATCCAGCACGGTTGTGAAAGAACCAGAAACTGGAAAAATATTGCCATTGGTACAAGCAATAGAAAAGCAATTGATCAACCCTGTTGAAGGAAGATTAATAATTGACCCGCAAAAGGAAGTCAGTCTCGATTTAGTTAAAGCTCTTAAGAAGGGTTACTTACTGCCAGCAGAAACGAGGGTGAGTTTCATAATAATTTTTATGCCTAGATTCTGTGCTTCTTTAAGCAAAGGTGTTGCTTTAAATTTCCTTTTTCACTTTCAACCGGTGATCTATCTTATCTGAAGCATTTAGCTTAAATATTGGCATGGCACGACACCCACGAGACTTGTGTCAAGACTGGGTTATAGGCAATGTGGTGACGTCACTGTTTGTGGCCTACACTAATACCAATTTTGTCATTGTAGGTACTCATAGTAAATTCATGCAACCTGTAACTTAAGTCATCCATAAAGTTTTATTTTTATACGTAGTTTAGCACGTTTTGTATTATAGATCTTTTAAGTTCTGCTAAGGTCGACGACAAACAAAAAATTAAAATAACCAAAATTCTTGAAATTTAACCGAGGTAAATCAACATCTTGGAATGTTGATTTACTTTATTTCTCACGCAAAAGTAAGCAAACGATGAGTTGAAAATATATTGTGTGCGTAATTTAAATTTTCTGTAATGCCGACCTTAGGACTTATTGTTTAAATAAAGCGGAAACTGTCAGCTTTTAGTATTTTCTTACGTACGATTAGTAGTAAATATTTGTATATCAATGTTTTGTGTCGTTTTTAGATGCTTAAGTTTAGGGTAATTCGCTTGACAATTAGCAGTTTTCCATTCATTTTACACGACTTTAGGGGACTTGAAATACACACTTTGTTTTTAACGATATTTCAGGATCTCTATGAAATGTAATTCATGACAATAAAGGAAACTGTCAATTGGCGCTAAGCGAATTTACGCTTATTCACATAGTAATAAGGCTCGATGTATGTTGTTTTTTATTTCCAGCCGTTGCCTGCGATGCTAAAGAGCCCTTTTGAGCTAAATCGTGAATGCTTGCCTTTGAGGGATCATATTAACGACGATTTTACGAACCATCACCGTATCGCCCAATACCTAACATCCATAACCACTTTGTGCTAAGAATTTTATGAACGTGTCGAAGGACTATCGTCCCGACTATCAAAGTGAACTATGCTTTCTTTTGTTTGCTTCATCATTCGAAAACCAGCTATTATGACAGCTGTTCTTGTTTTTCAACATTTTATATTCAATTTATTTCTTAGCATTTTTGTCCCCAAAAAGATTATGTTCCAAAATACTCATTCCTTGGATCCGTGCTCACATTTTGGAATGCATGACGAACGCTAAGCTATCGTGATGTATACGACGGGTACTCGCAACGCAAACATTCACAATATCATGAATGGTAAAACATTTTGTACCAACACAAACACCAGAAGGTAGTATTTATTCATTATCGTATAATTTTAAAGTCTCCTCCGCATGAGAACTTATTTCATTACCAATGTTCATTTTATCTTTTAAACAGATTATTTGGTTTGTTTAATGAAATAAGATCTCATTTAAGATCAAATTTAAATTCGTTCGAGTTTCTACGACTACGTGTACAGTCTTACTTATATCTTCTTTCTTTATGTCAATCAAAAAGTTTGTTTTTCCAAGTTTCAGATATTCAAAAAAGGTACTTTGACTCTATTATTCTTTTTAACAATTAATTCTAATTCAAAATACATTACTAAATATTGAAGATGATACCGTTGGACATTATTCTATCTATTATCTTTGATTAAAATGCAATCGTCAACTCAAGCAATTGTCTTTATGAGTTTTGTTTGATGTTTGCATTTAACTCACAGCTTGCATGTATCGCTTTTGCATGGTATTTTGTGTCTATGTTCTAATATAAGGTCTACGCAACGATTGGACTGGTTGTGTCTCGTCACCTTCACGCTCCCTGTAATTGGCTGTTTATCGTGTCGCCTCTCTTTGTATTCCAGGATGTCTTTGCTTCTATCCGCATAGTCTGTTGCAGTAGAGTAAGCTTCCTTTACAGGTTATTGGTGGAGAATCTAGTCTGTCTTCCAACTATAAGCAGAACTAAATTCTACACCGCTCTCGTCCTTGTATATAAATATAATGTGATCGATCAAAAAATTGTAAAGAGCGTCATAAAAAATTGCATCCCCCAAAATTCACTGTTCAAAAGCACTATAAATTGGAACGTACGTAGTTTTATGTTGTACAAACTTGCACCGCAAAAGTAGAAATAGAAACGATGTAAAAAATGCCGACTGCACCGTTGTGAGCCCGACATCGGGTTACGTAAAAAAACCCGTCGAAATTAATTCACAACGTAATACTAATATATGATTTTTGAATGTTTAGCAAGCAGTTGAAGAGAAGTACAGGCTTTGCGATGAGACTCTATCGAAGTTGCTGGAATGGATCGCCGTCGTCGAGGAGAGATTGGCAAACCAGGAGGCCGTGAAGGAGGACATGGATGAACTCCGCAACCAGATCAATATACTGAAGCTGATTAAAGATGACCTGGAAAGTCACCAGCGGCAAGTGTCAGCATGCGCGGACCAGGCTAAACAACTGCTTGTGTCCGGTGGCGATGTCCTTGCTCCTCATGAGGTACATTTTTGTTTGAATCAACTAGAAGCCATTTTATTTCACAGGCATTTTAGAGCACACATTTTAGCGCACGCTGTATGTCTAAACCAAACACGGCCATCCGTGATCATCCAAATTGATTCCAAATAGAGCTAAATCTGAAATTGATTACAGATTTACTTGACTTCATGAGCATATAAAGAAAAACGAGCTTGCAAACCTAGGTAGATTGCAAGCCCGTTGTATGTTGTATAAGTTGTATTGTAATGTTAAATAGCCTATAGTCTTCCTCATTAAAGTGGCTAGCATATACAAAGAGATATTTAGAAATCCGATAGTTCGGATTAGCAGAGATTGGCGCATTCACACAAACTCGTTTGCTTTATTATATTACTAGCAATCGTCCGGGGCTCCACCCGTGTATAACGCAAGGGAAGCTCTAAATTTTGCAGTTTTCGAAATATTTGTATTGCTTCTCCTCTCCTATTTATTTTAGCGTGATGTTATGTAGCCTATAGCCTTCCTTGATAAATGGCGTATCTTACACTAAAACAATTTTTCCAATCGGTTCAGTAGTTCCTGAGATTAGCGTGTTTTCACAAACAAACAAACACTTCAGCTTTATATTATTAGTATAGAAGTATAGAGTACCACTATAAAGCAAAAATATGACGCCGCGTACGAATTACGTAGATTTTTACTACCTTTAAATATCCTAATTTATTGCAAAAATAGCATAGAATAATGAGCGACAAATTTTAGGCGTTAGAGTAAATAAGGTGGGCCAGTGCAATAGTATTTTGGTTGATCCACTGTCTCAGTGTACGAATGCTCTGTACAAATTAGTCTATCTCAGTATGCGAATGCTCTGTAGAAATTAGTTTTTAGACAATGATTCGATTATAAGTTTATATGTAAAGCGGAAGAACAAA
>DWOP01000014.1:0-14701 GCA_018251135.1 Cephise aelius
AGGTTGGTGTACAAAATAAAAATATCTCAGCAAACCTACAGCTATTAGGTGAAAATTGAAAAAAAAATCAAAATAACTAATACAGCGAGAAATATAAAAACTACTTATATAATTAACTAGTGTTATCAAATAATTCATACTTATTTGCTGCAACTACAACATCAGTCTGCTTTAATTTAAGACCCAAGAAATAATTTTACAGCCTTAATGCAGGACTAAGAATGTAGCACTATCAATTGGATTTGATAAAAATCTGAAAGAATGAATAGCAAGCTTACTGTTCATACAATAATACATAATAATAATGCACTAGCCCAGATATTTATCTTTGAGAACTTAAGGTAGCGTATTACTGAAACTATAAACGTCAATTTCTATGACGGAATCCAGCATAATGACTTGACACTTTTACACCTTGTAGTCCCCAGCGCTAAAATTGTAATTTGCCTTGATATAATCCAATATTTAGCATGGTGTAATTGAATATTTTTCCAATTTGTCGCACGTAATGGGGCAAGATTGAGTTGAGTCCCCGGCGAGGGGCAGGACACTCCGAAGTCTCATCTTCACGCATAATTTTGCCCTTTCAATTAATCTCCCTTTCCATAAATATTGTCTTATTTACATGGAATATATTTTATAATTGTCTAAGCAAATTTTTAATTGTGTGAACATAAAATTTAGTTACTTTATTAAACATTTTAACACAATGTAGGTACCTACTTAAGGTAAAGAGAAGGAAAAGATCTAATAACATTAATTACTTACCACTGCTACTAATTTGATCTTATGTAAAGTCCGATACTCACCATGAATAGATAATATTCTCCCTTTTGATTTTTTAATTGTTTTTGTTGAAATTTCATAAAGTTGACCAAACCCATTAATTAAAAGAAAAAGTTTTTCGATAAAAAAATTAATGAACTCTGCCTCGACTCGGTCCAGCACGGCTACAAATAGCAGTGCTGTGTATTTTCCCGTCCCTTTACAAAGTACCTGCTACATAAAATTCCAATTTGCTGAATAAAAATATTTTTTGTAAAATTTGAGCATATTGTAACGTATTAAAGTAACATATTGTATTAATTTCCTGAGTTAGTAACTTGATTTTGAATGATCCGTAACAAATCACAACAATAATACATTTTAAAACACACAATCCCCACATTATGCCCTCCATATTAATACTGTCATATACATCATTAGTTTGACTTTTTACCAAACAAATAGCTGAGTTACGCAGAACATCAGGCAGCGTATGCATGTCATGTCCCATCGCCCATACTGCGGATTACTGCTGAATTCAGTTCCATATACTCTATGCACGTCACGCATTTGTTCTAGTCGCGACAAAACGACCCCATCTTTTATACCGCTCATCCCAAATAAGTGTATAATACAGGATAGGCCCTATAATCATATCCAATCGATCACTATCAAAACGCGATCGCCTTTTTGCGGTCACATCCACGTTTCTCAGAACGTAAATGGAATAGATATCGCTTTATTGGGTCATTGGTTAACTGGAATTGAATACCCTGGTGATTCCAGTTTCACAGACTTTAAGCATGTCCTTCGTAGTTCTGAGTGGACTCTCTTTATTTCGTGTTCCCAGCAATAACTCAAAATATGGGTATTTACAATTGCATAACAGTAAAAAAATTGTAAAAGGTTCCTTAAAAATCTATAGTAATTAGAATTAGACAGGGAATAGAAAATTGAGAATGTATTAAATACTAGAAACACTAATTCTCAGAGGAAAGCAACAAATTTGTAACAGATTTAATATATCAGTAAGCCCTATTTCATTTGAATTTGATTGCATAGCACATAGTGGAATATATGCCTACTTGCTATTTCTGTATCATAAAATTTCCATAGAGTTATTGAATGTGTCTATGCAAAATATGTTTTACAACACCAATATTGTAACATAAGGCTACAATCTCGAGTTTATGTTGTTACATAGCAATATAAGCGATTGTCACGAGCAATTAAATTTTACAGTTCCTTCCACGATTACTTGAGTTTCATCACCGGTTTACGATATTCGTATTATTGCATTTTGACGTAGAGTCGGCAGAGACGTCGGTCTACGTCACGTCGGCTCATTCCAGTGGCGTTCGGCGCTCGCATACTAATATTCCCTCCGCAAATTGAGCGCCAACCAGAATCGTGAATATGTTACAATAACACCCGTAGCAACGGACGGCCCAGAAATACCTCGCGGTAACAGAATTCATCTCACTGTAATCCCTCCGGTATCGCGAATGCATTTGTATGCCATCAATATTGATAGATATGGACGAAATTTCGATGTTTTTATATAATATAGGTACAAGTATGGTTATCCGAGTATGTATAAACATCAGTAATTATCCGACGAATGCGAAAAGAGTACTAAATAACATATAGTATTTTTCTATTCCGCATTACATAACTTATACTACGAGTATGAGAAGAATTGCAACATATGATTCAGCCCCAGTAATTCGCCGCCGCTTGAGGCTAAACAAACTCAGCTTATCGCGCAGCATAAATTGGCAACACGTCGTAAGGCGACCCGCACTCCGCGTGCCGCGCCGGCTTTATCAGCAGACTCTCGTAAACCTCGCTCGCTGTTATTGGGGCTCGGCGACATTTTTCGAGACTTCTCATATCGCAAACACCACCCGATTGTTGCACGAACCATTGGTATCGCCGCAGTCGAAGCGCGTAAACGATTTGGCCAGCGTCGGTAAATATATCTACAAGTAT
The DNA here is from genome assembly GCA_018251135.1 of Cephise aelius. Lineage (NCBI taxonomy): Eukaryota > Metazoa > Arthropoda > Insecta > Lepidoptera > Hesperiidae > Cephise > Cephise aelius. The sequence continues at coordinate 2,758 of DWOP01000014.1, forward strand.
TTGGCAATGTACGCCCGATCCAGCCCGGTATCAACTGAAAAAGCGCGCCGCCTTGAGCACTGGCGTAATTAGAGGCCAATCGTAAAGCGAAAGGGTTGCGCCCGGAACGTCCCATCTGATAATGAGTGCTACTGGCGCGGCTCCAGCCGCCGCTCATATTAGGCAGCTCTCTCCACCGCTATCGTTACGACTTTTACACTTTTACGAGTTGTTTAGTTTACAGAACCGGCTGTGTTCGAGCGCGTGCACTGCCAAATGCTAGTTCGCGGCTCACCGCGCGCGGGCCACTCCCTAAATATTTTGCTACGTGTTAATGAGATGCACGTTTCAGCCTTGTTTGGCATTATGAACCCGCTACCGGCTCGTATCCCTTGCTTCATTACCTAAATGTTTAGTCCTTAAGTTTTTTTAATCGTTTTACCGTTTACAACTCTTAATTCAAATCCTGTATAGTCAGTTACAATTAACTTTTTTTCAAATTTTGTTACAAATATGGATACTAAATATATGAATCTTATATTAAGAGTTGTTACATTTTACCCTAGATAACTTATATAACAGTTTTGCCATTCTAATATCAAAACAATAAAAACCCGTTTTAAATAAGACCAATCGCCTGATAGCTTCCGCCAAAACCAACTGGTTGTATCCGAGCTTCTTTTCGATGATATCAATTTCATCCAATGGCTCTTAATTAACATTTTGTTTTCTTTCTTTACAGGTGAGTGAGAAGCTGAATACAAAACCCGCGAGTCTCAGAGACAAAAAAGAATATTACACCGCTTTCAATTCGAACACACAGAAGAAAAAATATGATCTGCACTTTTGTAAACGCAAATGAGGTTCCCTTTGAAACGTAGGACTTAATTTAAATACCTACGTTGCTGAACAGCCGCCTGGTAACTGAAAGGTTTCCGTACGGCTGTAAAAATACCTGGATGTCTAAAAAAATTAAGCATAGTCATGTAAACTTATGAGAAACTAGTGAAATTAATGTAGAGTTAATATCTTGACAGATATCTTCACTTTTTCCTGTTTTCAATATATAAATCTCATTACTCATATAAACCATCTAAAAAACGTAACATATATACAAAACATAGCTGAATCACATTTTCTGGTTCTCGGTAGTGTGTAATTGCACTATTGCAGAAAAAAATAAGCAACAAATAGTTCAAAAATGAAAACTAACTGTTGCCAAAGTTTTGCACACTACTCTGATCAAAATTAAAATTGAAATATTAAATCATATAGAATTACCTAGTTGATTGAGATTCCGTAGTTAAATTAAGATTAATTCTCCCTATACCTGTCTAGCGTAATTGTGACCCAGAATAAGTAACTTTTCAACGACACTAAAAAAAGATATGTTAGGCGCATTACATAATAGCTTAAGGGTCTATGAGAGAACTGTTCAAAAATATTTTATAGAACTTTTAAACTCACATAAATCTAAAAATAACAACAAATAACAGTAAGTACAAAAAGGAAGTACTTGAACTGCAGTTAAATCAAATCTAAGTATATATTTTAAATAACATTTTTATCTAACAATAGATTTGGTTGGCATAGCTTCCAAGTCAAATAATTACAAAAACAAGCTCTGCATGGTTCCGTTTGAATTACTTTGCCCGTATCTATTTCAATAAAATCAATATGGAAAACTAAACAACAAAATGTGTCATTTGAAACAATAGAATGTAAATTGCCAACAGTTCAGTCCAGCGCATGCATGTACTCTCAAGCACTTAAACATAAAAGAACAACAATATCATGAACGTAACTCGTTACATAAGTGAAGATTCTAAGGACTTCGACCCTCGAAGCACTGACCCCAGTGTTGTCGAACCTGCAGTGGAGTTTGTACATTGACCCCTATTTCCCAGGAAAATGTACTTTGGTTCAGTTTGCCAAAATTTGCTATATATAAAGATTTTGATTATGCAGAAAACGGTTGCTACTATATTATAGTACATAAGAGTTCTCATTTGCCACTGATTCATTGTAATTAAGAATATCTTTGTTAAAGCACGACATTCTATCAAATATAGAACTTCAACAAGTCAAATATCAGTAGAAAGCTGAAAAAATATAACTAAATAGCAGTCTAAAATTTAAATTAAAACTAAAAATTGCTTATTAAGAGCTTCATTTTTTTAACTAATGGCATATATATTTATTAGTATATCAAAGTAAGACCAATATTCAACTTAATTCAATTTAGGTCAGTATTTAAAGGGAACATTTACGTGAGTATATAGTGGATTAAAGAGTGCTAGGGCGGGCAAGAACCTTCTGATTTCAGTGCGCTGCCCTACAGGGCATGCACCCTTGCGCCACCGCTTTATGCGCTCGACTTGAGAAAATACTCTTTACGCTAGTACCACCCCAGTTCAACAGTTCAAACACACTGCAAAATTGTAAAACTGTAAAATTGTCAGAACTACTGCAATAAAAATATGCAAGCATTACCCTTACCAACTAAGAAGAGTTATTGGACACGATTTAAGTAGCTTATTACGAGAATTATAATAAGAATTACTTTATCTCCAGTATTAGTATGTCATTGTAAAACGAAAACTGAATGAAACAAAAAGCCTTTTAACTAAACCACTTTTTAGAAGTATTAATTAATTACATGAAATTAGAAGTCAAGAATCTGGTAGTTTGAAACAGTTTTTTATATAGATTAATATATAATATTCTCCACCTTATAAAATGCATAATCCTCACACTAAAGAGGACCACGATGAATATTTTTTCCAGTATAAGTTGTATGGAAGTATTGAAAAGAAGTTGTCATTTTCCTAAATTTGTCTGAGCAAAATTTAAATCTTGAATATATTTTATCATACAATAAACCCATAATTCAGCAGTTATTACAAATAAATGTAGTCATTCGTTACTTTGTAAATTTTAATGGTCCCAAATAAAAGATATACTGGAGATTCCAGATACATTTTTGCGAATGTAATGTAATAAATAACAAGCGGAGAATACAGCAGTTCATTTTAGACAACGAATGGATAATAACTGTATAGTAACATAAATAAAATCGGTAGCTTGAACTTTATTATAATTACATAAGCGTGTATTCGAAAGGATAACCGGCACGTACACGTCGCGTGTCGTACTTGGAACACGCCTTGTGCAAACCGGGTTCCATCTTTAAAACTATTTTAGAATTGTTAATAAGTATTGATAAATCTAATGCGTCCATAACTCGGTAGGGCTGACTTTTTGTTAACAATTGCCAGGTTAAGCAACATTTCACGTTCTACAAATAAATTGATAACAATAATCAACACCATTCTACCCTGAAATATAACTGACAAGATTAACATCCCAATAATTTGCAAGGATCAATTTGACTTCGATGCGTGACGGTTTCAAGTTAGGAAGATGATCTGCTCAAATCCCAACGGTTATAAATTTGCCTAAACTTGTTAAGTTGCCTCAATGTTTGCCCGGACGTGCGGGCCCATTTAGCCCCTAAACCAACCGCTAACTTATGTCCAAGTATCAATATCTAACAAAGATAGCGGTGTAAGTCTTGCCTACTGCCCTACTCATAATTATGCTACAGAAGTTTATTTTTGTCATATCCAATATTTCAATTCCTCGAAGCAAATCAATAAAGCAAAAGTGGAACCAGAATTCAAATATTATAAGTAGCTTTACATCTTAGAGTATAGCTCTGATACTTAATTATTAAATATTCGCAGTTACTAAGAGTATTCTTCTATAATAAAATATTTATGGTGTTGAAATCAAGATAAAATAAACTTAAACTTTCTTCTCTGAAGCTGAAATGAAATATTGATATTATGAGTAGGTACCCCCTATACGTCACTAGTCCTTACCTCTTTTGAAAGCGATGTAATAAAATTCAGCTTAAACGTACCTGCCAGTTTCTCTCTGCGGATGAGGTTTTTGGTAACTTTGTGTGAACTTTTACTTAATATCTCCGATTCAAATTAAACCTACTAGGTAGATTGAACATGTTTCCACCAAGCTTTAAAATATAAATCACATTTATTTCTGACATAGTAATGAACAAATAAAGTTAAATTTTATGACGTATTCCCTTTTTATCACGTATTTCCAAATATTCATCGTTGGCTTTAAATTGCTCACAATACTAGCAATATTCCTTTGAATTATATTTTTATGTAAACTTGATTTCACTTCCCATATCCCATTATCAGCGTATGTCCCGTTTTCTGGCACAGACCTCTTTCACATTTTCAAAATGAAGATCAATGCAAAAATACTATAATCTTATAAATTGCTAATATGTTTCCGGAATTCTGATGTATTTGAATTTCGCTGTAGGCAGTACGACGTCTCATTTTAAATGTATCAAGAGTTCAGACAGAGTTGCAGTGCCGGCAGCGGCGAGCGTCTGAAAACAATCTCAACTGCGTTAATCACTTATTTATGTCCGGGGTCCACCTCGCCAGAGTATTTCTAATGAACGCAGAGAATTCCGGGGAATCCTAATGAACCGTGGGAATTTCGATTGTAATGAAGCGAACTACTTCGCAAGAGGTGCGGACATTTTGCTGGTCGTACGATCTTAAATCGAGTTGGACATTGTAGAGAGTGCAGTGGCTTGTTGATTAAGTTTCGCAGTTGCATTCTTGTGGATTTTATCATAGATACATGTATACCAATCCCGCTGAAACTTCACATCTGTATTTTAGTTTCTTCTTCATTGAAAAAAACATATGAAGCAATGGTAGTCCAATGGTTACTTCTCACACGGCGGTCCGGGGACCAAACCCCAGGCCACTGATTTTTTCGTTGTGTGCGTATTATAAATTAATTATCACTTGTCTTAACGGTAAAAGAGAACATCGTGAGAAAACCTACATGCCTGAGAGTTCTTATACAGAAGTTGTCAAAGGTATGTGTAGTCTACCAATTGCCACTTAACCAGCGTGATAGGTCACGCTGGTCAAGTGACCAGCCTACATCCTTCTCATTTTAAGAGAAGACCTGTGCCCAGGAGTGGAATAGTAAAGGGTTGATGATGGTAAAATACTGTAAACTAAATCTTAACATGTTTCATATTTCCATTACCATATGTTTCCTTATATTTTGAGTCTATGAGGGAATATGATATTTAAAACTGGAAGAAATTTAGTTACTACACTAGCGCAAATGAGATCAGTGTGGCGGTGATACCACTACACTCGAACTATAACATTATAGCATCTTTTGATGCTTTCTCCTTCTTTTTTAGCTGTTAAGGTTTTACCAGGCAAGAAGTTGTTGTTATAGTAGTTGAATATTGTTGCTAAGCATTGGGAACAACCGGGAAGTAATTTCTCTCGGTTCCGGCGGATATATCTCTCCCCGAGCGCAGAGACCTACGACTAATCGGTTTGTCATTTCCGCAATCGACCGCCGCGACGCCGTTTTGAATACTTAATATTCGTCCTTTGTTTACGTCGTTGTATTGCGTTGTAATTCGTCATTCCCGTGGAAATGAATAGAAAATTAAAATCACAATCCCACAATGTGAAAAAATTGATATTTTATAAAAAAAAAAAGAGAAATCGAAAAGCTTATGTACATTATTGCGTCTAGAGATCGAACGCTATTATGACTAATATTTATATTCTGCGTGTGAATATAAAAATCGAACTTGTAATACCTCATAGAGTCAATCTCGTATTAAGTGCAATAATGAAATATAATAGTGTAATATATTTAGGTCACTACCTATACTAATAATTAATTATTATATTAATTATCTCATCTAAAATTTCACGGGTCCAAGATATTAGGACCCGGTCATTTGGAAGGCTTGCGGTAGGACACAGGTCCAACACGTGGAGTCTGGACGTCCTTTGAGACACTTTCAATATTATGTTGGTACACACAGCAGATACCATCCTAGAATGCACAATGTGAAACATTCGGGAACGGCATCCGCCAGAAACACAGAAATAGTTATTATTATTCGAAAACCTTATGAAACTCATTATAACAGTGTATGCAGAATATCTCAAAAATATCTGATTATTTCTAACTCATAAACAGCCTTCAAGATTCCAAACAAACTGTCTCTCCTAAATTAAAACAAAATGCGAGTTCCGAACTTCCGAACATTCCCACGTCAATATTTCAGTGCTCAAGTTCCTTATTGCCGGTAAGTCACACCAGTGTACTCCGTCTCTGAAACTTCAATTGGCACTTTAAAAATTCAAGACAAACGCTTTTAGCGCCGTACAGCCAGGGAGAAGCAAAAATAACTTGGAACACTTAGAGCTCTCGAGGTGCATCCACTCCGGCCACATCAAACAGAGCCGTTGACTTAGTTGATGGGGTTATTGGATAGATAAACTACCGACCACTACTACCTATTCCACTTACCTATACTTACCCTTAGAAGCTTTTGCTATTTAAATTTAATACAACGTGTGTTTGTATTTGTGATAAAATCTACGTTTTATGGTATATTTCATATATGAAAACCCCATAGTATTGATGGCCGTATCTCAATGTTTTAATTTAATTCAAATATTATTGAAAACGACCTACAAAAACATAGCAGTAGCAATAGAAATTATCCTATTTTTTAATTATATAACAAAAATTTAAATAAAATAATCAGAATGATATAAAACTAATATTTTCTGTTATAAATAATCTCACTTAGATTATGCATTTCAGAACACTATTTGAGCCATATCTCGAAAACACTACAAGACCTAATTAATAACTGTACAAAAGAATTACATTTAAATAAAATAATCAGAATGATATATTTACAGATATTAACTTCTATAAATAATTTCAGTTAGATTATGCATTTCAGAACACTATTTGAGGCATATCCCCAGAACACTACAAGACCTATTGTCGACTTGGCGATATACGCTATGTTTAGGAGTGGGTTTATGAATATAAATCCACTCCACCATTATTATTAATGCTGCAATGTAACATTGCTACTTCTGTTATGTAAAATACTAAGTATCTTAAAAAATATAAACGTAAAAACCTAACATAACATAACGTTACGTGTGGGAGGTTATCGAGACGGCGTGTGGAAATTAATCAGTCAAGTGTAAACTTCGTTCACGTGCAAGTCCCATCGGGAATCACGATGGAAGGCGTTACTAAGGCTCCGCCCTACTTTAATGAATATTTCTAAGAAACTGCAATTTATAAACCGTATGCTGTAATGAGTACGTAGTAAGTCATATCCAAGTGAAATGGTTTTGATTTAGATATATAACAAAAAAAACTGAAAGTATGTAAGTTTTGAATTTTATTGATAATAAATAATAATGTATCGCATTTGTTAAGATTAATAATAGTATTGTATAGTATTAGGTAGAATATAGTATTAATATTTAATTTTAATACATACTAGCTGACCCGGCGAACTTCGTAACGCCTGAGAATTTACGACACCCATTAGAAACCTGTAAAATTATCAGTGTTTTTCTACTATGTTATGCATGTATTATACACACAAACCTTCCTCTTGAATCACTCTATCTATTAAAAAAACTCATCAGAATCTGTTCCATAATTTTAAAGATCTAAGTTTAAAGACACACACCGCGGAAAGCTACTTTGTTTTATACTACGTAGTGATAAAGTATCAAATAAGAATGCGTGCTTGTATTCTATCCTGCCACAAAACTATTATGCCCCTCAACTTTATTGATTAGTAATTGCTTTCCAATACCATTTCGTTTCGTTCGTAATTGTTTTCGAATAAAGGAAAAATGGTCTTTTCGTCTATTGGGGTGGATCGAATTAAATAAAACAATTGCCTAGTAATCAATAAAATGTATGACCACTTTAGTACTTTGTCGCATTACGCCCTCATAATTGTTAAGCTCTATGTCAGATGATAAGTTGAACGTGACAAGGTACTAAAATATGTATATATTTTAGCCTCCAACTGTACGTCTTTGCGTATAGTTAATACATTTAGTGTCTTTACTTACGAAGGGATGCGACGCGACCGATATCGCATAGATTCTTAGCTGAAATTACAAATACGTCCTAAATGCGCAATACGATGCAATTCGACTTTTGCGATTGTAATACATTTTACATACCGCATGTCTTATACGATATCCGATGGACATCGCCAATTGATGAAATATCGTGTCAAGAGTAAAAACAGTGTCAGTTTCAACAGGCAACGCAACTGGTGACAAGTTTTGTACTCTTAAGGTATACTTAGACTTAAAAATAATTGACATTAATAATAAATAACATGAGAATATTATTTGACATGAGGTATATCTTTAAATGAGCAATTCTTATATGAATATATCAATGATCTCGGAAACGGCTCCAACTATTTTCTTACAATTTTATATTTCGTATGTTTCGGGGACGATAAATCGATCTAGCTAGGTCTTATTTTTCAGAAAATGTCGTTTTAACCGTATTTTATCTAAAAAAATAATTGAAAAAAAACCTGCCATCTATTGAAGAGTAGTAAATACTATTTTACAAACAATGTTGTAAAATAGTTTTTACTACTCGCCAATAGATGGCAGGAAGAGCATGCATAGTTAAAACACCGAGGAAAGCTCGGTCATCCTGATATTTATACATAATGTAAACCTAGAGTTATGATTACAAATATTTCAGCTAATGTGTGACTTTGTACCTATGTCATATATTTGTATGCCTTTTAGGTAGAACCCTTTGAGGTAGAACATAGGGTCCCAATGCCTAAAAACATCTTTGTTATGACTACATGCTGAGTGGGTCCCTATTCCTTGACACTGCGGCATACAATATACGGCGTAGTAACTACTTAGACTGTACTATATTGTACCCACTTGTAGGTACAAGTGGGTATATACCAGGTTTCAGGTATAAGTAGGTACTTATAACTGAAAATATGTGTAATGTGTATGTCGTAGTTTTAGGAAATAAAGTCTGTTTCTTTCTTCTTTCTTCCTTTCTATATTTTTGCAAATAAATAATTTGTTTAAATTACACGAAGCGATAATTACTTGTAAAGACTAAATGGTAATTCAAGTTATAGAGTTATTTCGAAGTTAATTCGACCGTGCTAACTTCTTTGGCTGTTGTATCTTACTTGTACCTATAACTTATTGTAAATGTAGGTAGTTATATTGTTTAAATAACGGATAGTGACAACTGCGGTAAAAACAACGACTCAGTTGAGAATTAGAATTTTTCAAAGTACCTACTATCATTACGTATGTTTTGTCTTATTACTAAGCTTTAAAGAGATGTTCGCACATGTCGTCGGCTATCGAAAGGCAATCTGTTCGATACATTATTGATTGGTATGCCGTGATTTAAAGACAATACTTTCGTAACTATATTTAAATCTTCATGAGCTCTACCATTAAGACCATTTTGTGCCAACAATTGATTTAGCTCAGTGTCCGGATTAAAAGTATTTTGTCTATTAAATGGGATAAAACGATTTGTGTATATTGGTCCAAATGTATTAAATCTTTGGAAATTTGGTGCATTCAAACCAAAATTTCCAACCCCACTCTCTTGCCTAAATACGCGGTTACCCTGCCGTTGTCTGAATTGGTCATCTGTGAGTCGCAATTGGTTAAAGTCGGGACCTTGGTGAAAATTTTGTACTGGGTTTGGTTGCAAGAAATTACTAATACCCTGTGGTAAATGGTTCTCTTGTAATGGAAATTGTTGAGATTGCTGACTACGTAAGTGAATCAGAAAATCGACAGCTTCACGGTTAGGTAATTGTTGTTGATTTCCCACAGTGTTTGTTGCATCTATTGATACACTAGGTTGAATGGATACTTGGTTTTGTGGTCTAAATCCATTAATTTGTTGAATATTCGGAACTTGTTGTACGCTTTTTTGAGAAGCTTGTAATTGTAAGTTATTTACAACCTGATTAGGTTGAATTTTTTGTTGGTTTAGTGCTGACTGCTGTCTCTTCAATTGCTCTTGTTCAAATATAAGTTGTTGCTGTCTTTGTACTTCTTTTTGTTGCAGAAGAAATTGTTGTTTTCTCAACAATTCTTCTTGCTGTCTTTGCTGAAGCTGCAATAATCGGAGCTGTTCTTCCAGAATTCTTTGTTTTTCTTCAAGTTGCTTTTGTAAAATAAGCTGTTGACTTACAAATTCCGTAGGTGGACTTTTACTCTTTTCTACTGGAAAATTTTGTAGTGGTAGTACATCAGACGCAAAATTTGTCGCTAACGTGGGCTTTAATGTTTCTTGAATGTTAGTCTGCTGGTAAATTGGTATAACTTTTTTTGGCAGTCCATGGGCGTCTTGATGAACTGTAAAAGCGGCTACTAAAGGAGCTTGAAATACTTGAACATCTTGTTTATCAACTTGTTCTATATTCTCACCATCTTCGTTGTGTGTTGGCCTAGGCGTTGTAGTTGTAGTCGTTGTTGTCGTAGTAGTGGTTGGTTTTGAGGTCGTATCTTTATTTTTTATGGTATTTTGATCACTCCATTTCGCTGAACTTTGTACGCTTCGAACTTGCTGAAAATTAACCCCAGATTCCTTTGCTTGGAAAATTTCACTAAATGGAGTCTGTGTAGGAAGAGTCGCAGTAACTTGATTTTCAACATTACCAACGGTCGTGCTTAAAATAGATATATTGCTGTCTATTAGCGTCGGTATTGTATTTGTACTGTTATCGAGGTTAAAGGCTGATTGTCCATTAACTACAAATGAATGGATTTTTATCGATTCTTTTGCATTGTTAGTGGTAGTGGAATCTTCATCAGTATTGAGATATTCTGAACCAAGCGTGGATGTGCCGTCCGTAGTTTCCGAATCAGTAAAAGTTTCACCTTCTTCTAATTCACTGAGTGCCTTTAGTAAAGCTTTTCTAATATAGGGATCTAAACGCACTGAGGGTTTCGATTCTATACTGTTAAGTTTATCATCATTGTTAATTGTTTCTTGTGCTACCACTAATGACAGCACGGCAAGTAGAACGAAGGCCGGCACCTGAAAAAATAGAAAGTATTTGAATTACAATCTAGTATTTCATGTTGTTCCATATTTCTTGAATATGTATCGTACATGACTAATAAACTAATTCATTTTGTTATACTGACAAGCTATTAATTTTTGTCGTAATTATAAATTAGGGTATATTTATGTTAATGTAATTAAAATTCAATATCAGTAGAATAAAACAGCTGAGCCTCCGTGCTTTATTTAACGAGTTGTAGTGTAATGTTATACAGCATATAGCCTCCTCATGAATGTGGCTATTATATACAAAAAGCTTTTTTCAGATCCGACTTCTAATCCAGAGATTAACGCGTTAAAACAACCTATTTAGCTTTATTATATTCGTATAAATAATTTCAATAAATTTCCTTAATATCAGTAATTCTGTTAATTAAAATAAGTCTATGCAAAATTATATTATTAGTTAAATCAAAAAAAGCTCATCATTTTTTTATTTTATTGTATAAAAAAGTATACATTGAATTAAAACAAGCAAACACTGAATCTGGTAAAAACTCGAAAGTAAACATTTTTATGCCATGTCATCTTATGTGTAATTATTTAAATAATCTCATAACCAAAATAGGGAAATATCGAGCCAGAGGTATAACACGATGTATCATAAAAAATCATAAGTAAAAAAGAGTTTCTAATTGCACACGCCATCTACTGTGTGAGTAGGTTACATTTGGCTCCAATGGAAACTGTATAACTGCTCCAATAAACGGAATAGATACGTCTTACTTCCCCATTTCCATGATCTTTAATGTTTTTAGCTGACTCTAGTTACATCGTTATTGTAATGTGGAACAATGACTGTTCTCTTGTGGGTCGATTACACAATGCGAGTCTAATCTTTTCTCGGTGGCACGAATTGAGCTTCAGTCGATTTTTGCATTATTTGTCGAGTAATATATATTTCCCATTCAAATTAAAAGTGGGATAAACGTGGCGTGGAAATATG
>DWOP01000015.1:0-14587 GCA_018251135.1 Cephise aelius
TCTCAACGTAAATCAACATTCAAAAATACAAATGGAATACAAGTGGAATTTATAGATACAGCGTTTACATTTGATAACTGTACAGAAAATAATCTACGATCTCAAATAAATCGAAGGATAAAATATCTTCACAAATATAAACACAAAATAAAATTATTGCAACAGAGGAATAATGGGATAGGCAGAAAAAATAGAAGTTTGAAAGAATCAATATTAAAATATTTAGAAAAAAGGTTTGGGCAACAAGATGTGTTTTAAAAACTATAAGTTGTAGGATATATAGAAACTAAGTATATGTAAATGTTATTATTATCATGTATTGTAATTAGTAAAAAAATCAAAAAGAAAACGTAAAATATGTTTTATTTATCTCAAGACGTATCTTATTATAATAAACTTGATTAAAATAAGATAATAAATGCAGAGAAAATGAATATTGAAAATAGCAAAGTCTTGGACCATCCGGCTTCGTAAGAGGGAAGGGTGGTTTCGGACCACAGTTTTTCTCGTAATGCTAGGCCAGGGGTCGGCTACCTGCGGCTTGCGGGCCACTCGCGGCTTTTTTGTTGTAAAGTAGTGGCTCTTCAGTTCCGTACCCATCTATTGTAATAAACCTGAAACCACCCTACTAAAACATCTATGGCACATTCAGTTAACCCAGTATCTACCACGGCCACCACATTATCCACATTAGAGTGTCAGTCAATTGAGCCAATCTGTCTATCTCTGGAATCGTCTCAGTCGTCATTGCGTGTCACATCAATGGCATGAATTCGCTGCTTTATTATTCTGACAAAATATATTAGCATCGAACAAAATATCCCCCGACAAAACAACTCCGCAATAAAATATTATCGAAAAAATATTGGTGCCTCTGTTAAGCCTGGAAAATTTTAGAATTTATAACATTTGACTCTTTTATTAAAAGGTTGCCGACCCCTGTCCTAGGCCACCGCCCCTTTTTTTCTAGGAGAGGCGAGTTGCAGCGATATAGTACGCCGGAACGTAGGACATATAACGGGAAGAATGGCCCCGGACTTCGGATTTTTGCTGCTGCCCTGAACCATTCGCCTACGTTAGAAGGAGGAAAGGTATCGGCCCTCGGCTATAGCCTGGGCCCTTAGTCTTCTTTCTTTTCATTAAACTGAACTTCGTCTTGGCGTATATCATAGTATACGGTCGCATACGACGGGCGTCTGTGCTTCGTATACCATGGCACACACGCCGCATACGAGAGGTTGAAGGGGTATTGTAACTAATCCAAGGGCGATGGAATTTGACAGATGGCATTAATTTATAAGTCGATGTGAATTGCAATCTTAGTGTTAAATTTTATGGAAAAAGAATTTTGCGAAGTTGGCAATACTGTCAAGTAACACAGTTTTATGCAATTGTCAGTTGAGTTGTCACCGTCAATACGTAGAATAGGTTATGTGTATTTATTTCCATTTTAAAATTTTTTGAAGTCATGTAATAAGTTCTAGGTATATGAACAATTTTTTATATCGGTGACCTTGGTTCATTGCTTTGAATCATATCCAATAACTGTATTGTGTTGTGTGTTAATTTATTATTGCATTGAAATTTAAACGACCATGGCGTCAAAAGATAGTGTAAAACCTAAAATTGTAAGGGTTTATGAATTAAATGACTTTGAAAAGTTACTGAGGGGTTTGAAAGTGGCAGCTTGTATGATAACAGAGTCGCATCAAATAGGTAAGTTGAATAAAAAATGACTTAAGTTGAAATTACTCAATAAAAATAAGAAAATGTTACCTAAACGCTGTTTATTTCGCTGTTGGTAATGCGTATTTTTTCTATATAGATATTACATTGGTTACTTTTATAAGTGACTGTGATCAGGCCACGGTGATATGGTGACATATTACGCCATATAATGTGACGTCACTAAGGGTAGGATGCAATAAGGCTGGCATGTAACGTGACGTCACCGTTTGAGGCTAGTATGCAATTAGACTGGCTTTTGGCTTGGCTAGGATGGCTTGTTCGTCACGCTTGGTATAACTGGCATAGTTGGTATGGTCACCGTGCTTGGTTTGCCCCAAAATAATCATATGGTTCATACTGACCATCTGCTTGGAGGATCAGATTTAGTCAATAGGATGGTAAAAATATATCAGTACATTTACAGTGTTTTCCAGGATGTGCACCTAGTTTATCTATATCTATACTAATAATATAAAGAAGAAAGATTTGTGTTTTTGTATGTTTTCACACAAAAACTACTGGACTTATTTCCAAAATTCTTTCACCATTAAAAGCTGCATCTTTACTGAGTGACATAGGCTATATTACATTTTCAAGAAAAAAACAGGGATCTCTAATAAATGTGCAAGTGCAAGTAATTTGTCAAGGGTGTGAAAAAATTTGTCATAAAAAATCTGTCATTGCATGCGCTGCGAAAACGATCGATGATAGAACATAAAATGTTCGGCAGTATTATAGAATGTATCAATATCTACAAAAGCGGCTGCGATACCATATGTTTAACTAGTTATGTCATAGGTAATAAAGACGTAAGCTCCGCTACATCTACAGGGTGTTCAAAGATGCTATACAACATTATGTTGAAATTCTTTAAGTTTAATGGGGGTAAAACCGAGTGGTTCAGCTAGTGAACACTACAATAGTGTAAGCAGTATGTGATGATATTTTATGCATCATTAAACTGGGTAAGTTTAATATAAAAATCATAGCAAAAAAAATATCAAACAAATCCCTTTTTTTTGTCTCAGACTTTCGTACATCAAAAAAAATGGCAATTGCCAGTTACAATGCTGGACTGACATACATAGACAAACAGATTTTTATATATATATAAGATTTAAAATAGTTGTTTTGGTAGTGCTGATAATAGTATAGTCAAATACCACTTTTAAGACAAAACATGCGAGTCTTTTGATGTTAAATAATCCTTCCATCCACAGTGGACGAAGCGAGTGTGTTGAAACGCCTCAGTGCATTAACACTGAATGGACCGTCTGATGGTAACTGCTGTTCTTGTTGTGGGGTCGGTCCGTTCGAGACGCGCGTGCAACAGACTTCACACTACAAGCATCATTGGCATACGCACAATCTGAAGAGGAAGCTGTTTGGAAAATCTCCACTCTCCCTAGGGCAATTTAACTCTAGACAAGGTAAGGAAATGTTTCATAGACCAAATAAAATTTTTTGGAGAAAGTTTTTCGAATAAAATATTATTCTAATTTTTTTTATTTTATAAGTACCGAAAGCATGGAGTCTACCCTATCTCCTCTCACATAGGGATCCGAGATTCTAACCACATGCACACACCTCTGATTCAGTTAGGGACTATTGAATTGGGGAAACCTACATGCCTCACAGTTCTTATTAAAAAAACTTCTCAAAGGTGTGTGAAGTCTACCAATCCGCACTTGGCCAGCGTGGTGGACTAAGGCCTAGCTCCTTCTCATAAATAAACAAAATAAAGTCCGCAGGAAAACCACACTAATAAGTATTTTGTAACCTCCTCACAGATGACTCAAGCGTGTCTGGCAGCGACTCAGAATCTGAGGACACCGGTCAACCGTCTAACCCAGCGAGTGATCTGTTTGCAGCGGCCACAAGACATTGTAAAGCATTCTACACTAATCACTCGGGCCAAGTGTTCTGTATTTACAGATGTATACTTCATCATAAGAAGGTGAATAAATTTTTTTATTTTGTTATTTACACTAATGATCTCAGGATAAATACATCCTCACTCGTTTTTCACATTTCTAGTTTTCAATTCTTTTCAATTTATTTGCATAGGTACATCATAATATTTTACATACTGTTATAAAAAAATTTAAGATATAAAAATATTTGTATATCATTAATATATGACAAGTATGATCATATAATACAAATCTTAATTTTAACTTTCAATAGAGTTTATTTATATAAAAAAAAATAATAATAATTATCATCCTCATAAAAATAAACAGTTGGCATTTATCATAGTATTTATGTTAAGATTACAAAAACATTGTATTAAATTTCTAGTCTAGTTGATCTCATTACTGTTATAAAAACATACTTATTTTTTTGTAAGTAGTATACTTAAAATTTGAACTATTTCAGAAATCCACAAAAAATGTATATATCCACATTTTGAAAAATAAACGACTTCTCTCAATAATCACTCATTCATGACACTTATCAAGCGACTAGTTGAAGGCTACATTTGAACGGGCCGGACCTGCACGGACCCACCATTTAATTTCAAGTGTTTTAGCATAATGTTATATAGCTTAATATCTTCCTCGTGAATTTGGCTATCATATACAATAAGAATATTTCAAATCCGATGAGTAGTTCCAGGGATTAGCGCATTAGCAGGGAGTAGTTGTAGGGACGACCCGCGTGGCCGTCCGGCTACAATACCGGACTGACACGCTAAGGGTCCCGGGTTCGATTCCCGGCCAGTCAGAAAGTCTGGGTCTGGGTGTTTGTGCGTTTGTCTTTGTGTGTGTCCATGGCATCCACAACACAGGCCCCACACAAATCCTAGTGTGGGGCTATGAGTGTGAAAGCGTTTATTTATTTTTATTTAAACAAACAAAAGGTTTAGCTTCATTATTGTTCATTATGTCACCTATTAACAACTTTTATTACTTGGAATAAAGGTCTGTTTGTGAAATAAATTTCATCTACATCCATCAGTCATTTCACAGGGAGTAACAAATATACACATATAAAAACTTTCGCATTTATAATAGTAGTATCACTGTCCAACCAGGAAGAGCTGTCAACCGACGGCGATGGTAGCGCGTGGACGGAACGGTGCACACGGTTGTCCATCCCTGGTTTCCAGCGTTGGGCGATCCTCATGATCTCCGGTGGCCACTTCGCCGGTGCTATCTTCTCAGGTATTGCGATCTGGCAATAATATTTACCTTATTGATTATTTAAAAATAAACAAAATGAAATTTTATCAATTCATCGGTTTTGAACCTCTATTTGGCAACTTATTCAGAATCGAATCAAATCAAAATACTTCATTTACAAGAATATAGGTGACAATACAATTATAAAAGATAAACAGTGCTCTATATTCACCTTATTAGGTGTGTAATTATTTATGTTTTAGTTATACGAAATTATTCAATCTGTTTACATAATATTTGTGGAAGGTAATAAAAAGCTAGTGGAAAATGTCTGTGGTTTAACAGTGAGCCTGCCCATCTTGAATTGCATTTCTTCACAGCATATATCAACAGTAGACCGGATAAACGTAACTAAAAAATAAAACCTGGGCCCTGTCCGTTTGCTGTCCTTAACCTTAAGTAAGTGAACTAGACAATTTGAATTTTAATCTTGCAATTTTTTTTGAATCATAAGACATTTGATTTGTTTGATACAGGGGGCGTGGCCGTAGTGCATAAAACAATGCACTCGTATGTGACGAGACGTGGCCAGGGGCAGTCTCAGGCGACCAGAGATGCCCACGGGAATGCCCCAAGATCAGCCGGGGCCAGTCTTAGGAGATACAACCAGGCACAATTTTTGGAGGTACAAGAGACGTTTTGATAGGTTTAATAAATATTTTCAAAAGTCACCCTACCTCTTATCCTCCTACCCATCCCCTCTCCCCCCACTTTCAAGTCGCTAACTCTTCATGAGTTTGTTGCGGAGAGCCAGAGGGAAAATTGATAGCACGCTGCGCTCTTACGGTTCCTAATATGAATTTTAAGGGCTCAACAAAGCTTACAACAACTTGACCAGAATTGACTCGCTCGTATCAAATAGCGAGGATTCAATTTCAGATCATAAAAATCCGCTGAGAGTCATAAAAGCTCTAGCGGTATTAAAAAAAATACCTATTGCCTCTCCTCCGGATATCCGGCGAGACGATGACGCAGTTAGTGTAGAAAAGTTGACAATTGCGAGTTTGCGTGCAAACCTCCGAAAGCAGTCCGGTCGACAATACTACCGTCGAAATTCACAAATTCAAAAAATAATTGTTATAAACCAGTTGAGTCTGGCCGTTTCACCCACTGTTTAACAGAAAGAGTTAAAGAGTCATGTTATATAGCCTATAGTCTTCCCCATAAATCTTGTTTTCATATATCTAATAATAAACGGTGTCACATTCATAGCCCTGCACTAGGATCGTGTATAGTGGGTGCCATGGACTCACACATAAACAATTACACAAACACTTAGACCCAGAGCAGAAATATAAATTCATCATTTAAATTTCTGAATGGCCGGGATCGAACCTGGGACCTCTGAATGTCAGTCCTACATGATAACTGCTCAGCCATGTGGGTTGTCAAATATTTTTTAAATCTGATGGGTGATTAACGCAATAAAACAAACTCGGAAACTTTATTATATTTGTATAGATAAGGAATCTAGCAAATTGCTGCTGCAATAGTTTCTCAACAGATGTTCAGAAATTCAATATTATTATTAGTATTTTTTGTTGAAGTAGCAAACGAGCATGCAGTCCACTTTATGGTAAGTGGTCACTGCAGCCCATGGACATTTGGCCTGGCACTTACAGGGGTTAACATTTATTCCAAATTCCGTAGACCACGTAGCTATACGCTTCAGATCATTGTTAATAAGCATAACAGCGTTATTAAGTGAGTTTACGTCACTTTGTGTATATATTTGAAGATCGTCAGCATAAAAGTGGTAAGAGCAGCCAAGCAGCGAAGAAAGGGAGTTAATAAAGAGGGAGAACAATAGAGGGGACAAGATTCCGCCCTTCGGCACACCAGACAGAAGGTCGTTCCATTCAGAGATGCTCTGACCAGAACGGACAGCTTGTTGACGGCCACAGAGGTAGGAAGAAAACCAGTTTACGGAGTTACTAGAGAAATTAAGGTGACGAAGTATGGCAAGGAGGATGTCATGATCAACCATATTAAAGGCGTTGGTGAAATCGATAAGAACGAGAACGGTTACCAGTCTATCCTCCATGCCGTCCCGTATATCTTCAGTCACCTTAAGAAGTGCAGTGGTGGTACTGTGACCTGGACGAAAGCCAGATTGAAATTGGGAAAGGCATTTATTTTTAAAGATAAAATCAGACACCTGCTTATGGACGATGGCCTCAAGCACTTTTGAAAGAAATGGTAATATTGAAATAGGTCTATAATTATTTAGTTGACAGGGTTTAGCAACTTTAGGAATTGGAGTGACTAATGCTTTACGCCAAGGACTAGGAAATTCCCCTGTCAACATTGAAAAGTTGATGATGTGAGTAATAACGGGAATAACGTCATCAAGAACAAGAAGGAGCATTGTACGACTCACATCGTCACAGCCCACTGCTTTAGATTTAATTGATAAGAAAGTTTTAGTAGTGTCGTCTACAGAGACTGCCATAAATGAGAACGAGTCAAGTCGTGATTTAGGCCAGGAAGTTATCTCAGAAATGGTTTTAGATTTTATAAGAGGACATATAGATGAAGCTATGGAAAAGTGAGAATTAAAGTCAGTAAGGGAAAAAGGCAAGTTACCCACTGGACTTTTATGTTTACCAATACCAAATGAATTGAGAAACTTCCATATATCGGCTGGTGAAGAACTAGATAAATTATTTATGAAATAAGCACGCTTGGCGGCTCTCACCATCTGATTGCAGCGATTGCGATGAGACTTATAAACATTCCAGTTTTCATCACACCGGTCACGCTTGAAGGCTCGAAATGCTCTGTCACGGCGTGTCATAGCCATTCGTACACCCCTAGTGATCCAAGGGGCCGACGGCCGCTTTAGTTTCACTTCTCTGAGTGGTGCATGTGTGTCAAACAGTCGAAGAATAATCGAGTTAAATTGAGAGACTTTATCATCAACCGTGAACGCAGTATATACCTGAGAGAAGTCAATCTTTGAAGCATCACTTTTTAAAGCCACTTGATCAATCTTGGCGAAATTACGCAACCTTATTATTTCAGGCTTCCTTTTAGGTGTTTTCAATTTATATGCAAGGTAAATCAAATCGTGGTGCGAAAAACCTGGAGCAGACAACTGACCATATTTTAAAACTAGATCGGGAAGAGATGTAATGATCAAATCAAGCCAGGTATCAGGAGAGTTTGGATTATGATGAGTAGGATTGGAAGGGAGAATTGAGAGATTGACAGAGGAAAGGATGTTAATGAGTTTAGAGGCTTGAGGCGAGGTTCTTAATAGATCAGTGTTAAAGTCTCCCATAATTATGTGATGTGTGTAAGCTGAACATAGCGATTCCAGTACTGTTTCTAATTCAGCAAAGTTATAAAGAGAAGGAGGACTATAAACAACACCGAGGACAACTCTGGAACGCATAACCCAGACCTCCAGAAAAAGGAATTCAGCCGAACCAGAGTAATGGGATGGAGAGGAGGCAATAATGGAATACGGAATGTCATGCTGGATGTAAATAGCCACTCCTCCCCCCCCTTTCTCCGTTCGATCATTCCTTACAAGAATGTAACCAGGCAAACTATAGTGAGGTGTCATTAGTGAAGGCTTTAACCAACTTTCAGAAATTAAAATAGCCTGCACAGACGAGGATGAAAAGGTATCTAAGAGTTCTGAGTGGTGTGCGGGTATGCTTTGTGCATTCAAATGACACACGTTGAAGTTTCCGGATAGATTTTCAAAAGAATAGGTCAGCAAGTCACCTAATGTTTCTGGGTTATAAAAAGATTGTTCGCTGGAAGAAGTGTTTAAATCATACGCTGAATGAAACGAGTCATCATCAGACATTATACAATATATATTATTATATAATATTAAATATATAAATATAAATAAAAAAAAAAAATGATTAAAAGCTAAATAACTACTGGTATATTATTCTATTTTCGTCCATCCCACCGGTCAAACATTGGCAGAAAACGTTACAATTGTATAGGTAAGTTAAAGCCATGCATAATAACTGAAATCACAAGAAACATTGTAAAAAAAAACAACAAACAAAAAAAGATAAAAACAAATACTGTGAAAAAGACATAATCTAACAATATTGTAAATCTAAGGTCGTTGCCTCAGAATCAAAAATACTGCGAAAAAAAAACATAATCAAACAAATATTGTAAATCTAAGGTCGTTACCTCAGAATCAAAAATACTGTGAAAAAAAAGAAATTGACAATAAATATTGTGAATCTATGGTTATTACCTCATAATTAACGCAGAAGGATTAAATATCACTGGCAACACCGATGGACTGATGACAATATAAGCTAAAACGTCAGATTCAACGCAACGTGACATTTTCAGTGTCATCAACCACTCATACATTGTTTTGATTACTAATTGATATTATTTAACTTTGTAGAAGGTAAATTTAAAACAAACAATACGTACCCTCGTGCATAGGAGGTAAACAAATCAAATATAAAGTAGCAGTTATATGAAATAGTAGCTAGATACAGACACAAAGAGAATATGGTACTACTTTTTCAGCCTAGCGGCCCTCTTGTTCTTGGAATGCGGGTCAGCTGGAATGGTGGACTTAGAGGAGGACCCGCTCACCTGCTCACCCTCTACTGTGGGTTTGTCAGGAGTATCAGCCAAATCAGTCAGATGTTCTTTTGTGTGGATGCGGTGCCGGGAACCATCATTCAGCTTGATAATGATATTTCCGTCCTGGGTCCAGCAATTACGGATACCTACACGTTTGCGAGCCAGCACAAATAGTTCTTGACGTTGCCGAGTAAGGAATTCGGACACAACAATGGAAGTGCCCTTCAAGTTAGCTTTTTTCCTCCAGATGTTGGACCTTATTGACGGATCAGTAAAACGTACTAGTCATTATCTATATAAAGTGATAATTTATAAGGTACTTTGTATCAAATTTAAGATTAGCGCTTTAAAGCTATAAAGGGAGACTATTGTCAAATGTTATAATTTGATTTAAGTTTATATTTAAGCAGTTTTAACGAGAGATATGAACTTTATTTTTATTTCGTTTTTATTATGAAATGAAATTTATTATGAAACAATTATGAAATTAAGTTTTATTGAGAGAACCAGTTGTTTCATTTGTAAATATTTTACATTTAATTATTAATGAAAGGAAATACAAAAGTAGATATTACTCAAGGTTTTAATGTGTTAATATAATCGTCAATATTTAAGAACTTATGATCATAAAGTAATGAATTTTTATATCTGGCGAAGGAATTAGTATTAATATTTATTACTTTAGGCATTCAACAAATCCTTAATGATTAAGAATTTACATGTGTTCAAAAGGATAAGTCACCATACTTTGGTATAATTTTATTTAAGTGTATCAATGCCTAAAATTATGTGTAAAGTATTTGATCAAAACACCATACTATAACTGTAAAGTCAGCAATGCTAACACCTATGTAATCGTTTTATTTATTTAAGAAATTAAGGCGCCACATGGAGAGGCACTTGCTTGACATAATTAGGTACATATATATTACCAAAATAGAACAAAAACAGTATTTAATCCTTAACCTACACGAAGCTTCATTGTCACATTATGTTGGCGAATCACAGCATGATCATGTATTAAGTATATAAATCAAGTTACTTAATTTCAGTTATACGGCCTAGTTCATCATGTTCTAAATGTAATTACAATATTTATGTTTTAAATTAGGATTTTTGTTAAGTTTTCATTGAAGGCCTAAAAAACCATTATTTTGCAACGTTAAGGGAGTCTTCCAAAACTATTTCTGAAGGCTCTGTAAAGGGCAAAAAAAAAACAAAATTAATTAATTAATTAAGACACTATGTAAATAGTTAAGTAGTTATAGTAATGCTTACATTTTAAGGTATTTAAGGATTTCTTCAAGATTACAACCTTTTAAATTTGATTAAATCATTGAGTAAAATTACTAGAGCATTTGATAATTTTCTTTTAAAGTATTAGTTTTAAGAGGACCTGCCACTATCCATCCGAACTTGGATTGTTGGAGCACTGGCTAACCTAACTTTATTTGTTTGCATGAAATAAGTTCAAAGAATATTTCAGCACCCAGTAACAAATCAACATCTGAAGGGCGGAAGAAGTCAGGATCCGCTAGTTGTATATTCTGAGGTAAGTTAAGATTTTTAGTATTAATTAAGGAATTAGGCAACAATCCAGTTATTTTTGGAACCACTAAACATTTAAGATGTGTGCTAAATTGATTAACACGTGATTGTATAGTCATTTCACAGTGATCCGATATGAGCATTTCACAATTATTTATACCAGATATATGTAAAGAATCTGTACTTTTACTAATTAAGCCCATTTTTTCTTTCAGGTGCGTTGTTATAAAGGATGATTGGCTGCCGGCATCGAGTAAAGCGCGAGCAAGATAAGTATTTTTATTTTCAGGATTTATGACCTTAACCAAGGCGGTGCCAAGAAGAACTTGACCCGTGGAGTGAGTAGGTAAGGACACAGGTACGTAGGCACAATGACTTAATGTAGTGCTTGTTTCAGGTGTAGGCTCATCTATGTGTAATAATGTGTTATGTTTCTTTCTACATGTCCTACAGGTACCTAAAAGCCGACATTCCTTTAAAGAGTGACCTCTCCGCAAACAATTATGACAAAGTTTTAATTTGTTAACCTCATTACATCGATTTTCAGGAGACAATTCATTAAATGAAGGGCAATCTATGATGCGATGTTGATGTTTACAGAGCGGACATGAGAATGTTGGTTTTGTGTTGGAAGAAGTTACAAAGCTTTTGTATGATAAAGGTGTAGTTTTATTACGATTATAATCATGTGTTTTAGCCTCGGTTTTTTTATGACTGTCCTTATAGAACTTAGGTTTAGGTTGTTGTTTGTCATTTCTGCTGATGGCCATCGCTTCAAGAATATCAGCACGGTTACGCAAGAACTGCATCAAATCTGATAACGTAGGTAAGTCCTTCAAGCTGTTTTTATATTCTTCCCACTTGGTGAAAGTAACTGAATCTAATTTAGTTGACATTATGTAAATTATAAGAACATCCCATTTATCAGTAGGCAAGTCTAAAGTATTAAGAGCCCTCAAGTTTTTTGACATGTGATCGACCAAGAATCGTATTGCTCTGTGAGACTCACTTGCAATAGATTCTATTTCAAATAATGCCTTTAAGTGGTTATTAATAAGAACATTTTTGTTATCATATCGTTCACATATTAAGTCCCATGCAATATTATAATTTTTTGAGCTAAATTCAAGAGATTTTATTATTAAAGCAGCACTACCTTCCAACGATGATCTTAAGTAATGAAATTTATTTATATTTGAAATTGAATCATTTAAATTAATTAATGAATCAAAGGTGTCCCTGAACTCCAACCATTTTAAATAATTTCCATCAAAGGTAGGCAATTTTATTGTAGGAAGTTTAATATTGTTTAAGTTTTGATTACTACATTTATTTGAGCATGCTGAGCACGCTGAGTGAATACTCCCTTCCTTCTCTTCGTAACCCTTAGTACATGTATCAATGATATGTTGAGCTAAAGACAGTGTGCTATAAAACAAATTTTCAAACGTATCTGTTTCGTTGTCATCACTAACCGACAATACTTCAATTTGAGACTGAACTTCATTAAACTCGAACAATAAATTTTCAATTTTATTGAAGCGAAATTTTAATTCCTTGAGCTGTATGTCACTAATATCCTCTAAATTAATTAAATTTAAGAGAGAAACATGGTCTTTAAACCTTGTCAAGCGACCTTTAATAGTTCCTCGCGTTTTAATTAACTCTTTCATTTTCTTTTTCTCAGCCTCAGAGATAACACCACAACAAACATCTTGTTTTAATTCCGAGTCTGTAGGCATTTTGTTAAGGCGTAATCAATAAGCTAAACAAAGTAAAATGTGCATCAAACCAGTTACGAGTTTGAAATGACGGTCCCGTATCACGATGACACAGTGTCGCGTAGCGCTCAAACACCGCGTGCAGGTGTGAACACGGTGTGACACAGCACGGCACGGCGCACGACACAGTGTTTGTTGCTTCAATTGTGATGCGGGAGCGCAGCGGTTGCTTGCCGGTTACGTAATCGATGCCGCCTGGAATGTTCGGCGATAGCAATAAATAATACGATCTTTCAGTTGCAATAATTATTGTTTGTATTTAAAATTAAGAATAAGGGTGAATATTATGCAATTTGGCAACTTATAAGGGCATAGAAATAGTAAAATTACAAAGTGCTATATGAAAATGAAATTGTTACGTATAAAGTAATTTTAATCGTCTTTGCAGTAAGCAATATAAGGTTATTATTATGGTAAGAGGACACAACGCTGCGTTGCAATGATATGCACTTATTATAATGAGGCTATAGGCATTTAGCTATAATTTAAGACGTCAGCATTCTCTATTCGCAGCATTTAGTGCTTGAATTTAAGGAAACACTTTTTGCTATAAAGGCGATGGTGAAAATGTACACTTAATGCAATAAAGGTAGCCAAGCACCCTGGCGTACGTGCAAAACGGTAGCGGTAACAGTGCATGTAGCAAATTACTAAAAACGTGCGCGTGCACAAAAAAATGCGCAATAAACTTACTTGGAGCTAGCCGAACTCAACACAAATTAAAGAGGTTGAAATTGGAAAAGAATAAAGGACAGAGCTACTCCCCTGGATATTTCTGGCCACTGCTTCACGATTTTGTTTCACAGCTTCCCTTTTCAAGTGGTTTTCTTTTCAAAATGACCGCCATGCAGCTCGGCCTCGATGTCGTTGTATTCTTGTGTTCTTATCGTGTCCTGTCACGGTCGCCACTTTATGTCCACGCGGGACATAAGAATTAAAGATTTATGAGGTTTTAAGTACAATTTATTAAGATATTATTAAGGTTTTTTATTAAGATGAAGCGCACACGTCCAACTCGCATCTCGCTTGTCGTGGCTTCTTTCTTCCCCCCGCGCGCCGGCCGCGCCCCTCGCGCCTCGTCCCCCCCGTTCGTCGTTGGCGCCGCAACATACTTTTTTACTCACAATACATGTATTTTTTAAATTCTTCATTAATTTTTTCACAAAAGCGTGTTTTTTAGTTTTTCAAACAATAATTTTATAGATCAGCTAAGATCTACACGATTCATTTATAGACCAGCTAAGGGTTTACACAGGGCTAGGCGCGTTGCAATAGTAAATGTTGACAAATTAAATTTCCACGATAGAGGAGCGTCCGGATTCCTGACAAGTTTCGAAGATCAACACAAACATCGCGTCCGTCGACAAACACTTGGTCCCATGTTTGTGTGCCTTGACCGATCTTGCTGATGGGTTCAAGACATAAAGCATCATTGTATGTAGTCCTGAACCTTTAGTATGAGTTTTACATAAAAACGAGACGTTACTAATACTTTTATGGCAAACGTATTTCTTCATATAAAACAGGGGCAAGCGCCCCAAACAATAGTTTGTGAACTATTGATTTGTGTATAGAAATATCAACTGTAAAAGTTTTCGTAACGTTTCGTTTTCATGTAAAACTAAATGTAAACTCATGTTTTTTTTTTTTTTTTTTTATTTGATAACCTAGCGATAAGGCAGACGGGCCACCTGATGGGAAGTGGTCACCGTCGCCTATGGACATTTGCAATACCAGAGGAGTCGCCAATGCATCGCCGGCTTT
>DWOP01000016.1:0-14574 GCA_018251135.1 Cephise aelius
GTAGAAGAGCACTTAACAGTGCATTCCTGTGGCTCCGTTCCGCGGTGATGAGGAGGATACCGTAAGGTTTTTTAGTGAATTGGAGCCCCACATATCCATCCGTCGGCCCAGTGGCGGATGGCACCCGTTCCGGGTTTTTCCTGACGTGTTCACCATGAAGCGGGTCCAGGTGGTTGTATACGATCAACCAGCGCTGATCTTCCGCAGCTATACTAAAGGCTATATATATATATATATTTAAGTTATTTATTTGTATTTTTTTCTGTCAGTGTAGTAATTGGTAAGTCGTTAATATGGATAATAGCAAATGATGGATTAGTATGTTAAGCGTAAGTTATATTAAAATCTGATCAACATCTTTCGGGAGCAGATATTTTATGTTTAAAAATGATATGACCAACAAGTAATATGTGTTACTTACAGATTTTCTCTGCTTCTTGCTTATTTGTAAATTGTAGGAGTATTAATTACAACCAGTCATGACTCCAATCTAGTTTTGCAGCAAGATGTGTGTAATCGGATATAAGCCGAATAAAGAATCGCGATGTGTGCAGATTCCGTGAATGTAGTGGGAGCTATTCGTAGGTACCGACTATTGATTTTGTCCACCCCAGAACGCACACACCCCGCCTCACAATACCTACAGCCCGCCGAACTGTATTGCCCATCTATTATTATCAATTTATTGACTGCTCTCAAAATATGAGATGAAATTTAGGGAACGTAGCTTCGTTGTATCGAAGTGCATGGAATCGCAATATATCTACACGATGCCCTATATTTTAAGGAAAGTTTTGGTTGGGTTTAATTGTAGTTTATTCGTATTGTTAACCTTCGACGCTAAAAGTGGGGATATAGTAAGCTTGACGTGTGTATCTGCATGTCTGTCAGTGGCCTTAAACGGCTGGACTTATTTGAATGCGTTTTTTTTAAATTTGTACATGTGTTTGATATAGAGTGGTTTTAAATATGTATGAATAAAATCTGCCGTTTATAGACTGTCAGCTCTTTTCGTTGGAAAATCTGGTTATTTT
The DNA here is from genome assembly GCA_018251135.1 of Cephise aelius. Taxonomy (NCBI): domain Eukaryota; kingdom Metazoa; phylum Arthropoda; class Insecta; order Lepidoptera; family Hesperiidae; genus Cephise; species Cephise aelius. The sequence goes on from DWOP01000016.1 coordinate 1,035, forward strand.
GTCTGAATTAAATTTATTTATAACGCTTTCTATTGACTTATTGAAATGCTACACTAATCAAATTTAAGAACACAGCAACAATGTGACAATCTTGACCTGATGTTACAACCAGGACCGTCTGCAAAGTACGTAACTCTTCGATAACTTACAGCAGGACTAATGAGGACTAATAAGTAAATAGTAAACATGTATAGTAATTTCGACCACTACACCGTGCAACAAACATCTCGTGTTTGGGCTCAAAATATCGGTTTAGATAATTAGATAGTCCCGTAAATAGTGATCTTTGCCAAATGTTCACTCACACAAATTATAAGTTTGGTGCGGAATAATCTAAGGCATTGTGGGGGAATGTAGATACTTAAAAAAGTTTTAAAATAATAAAATAATATATCAATAAAAATATTTAAAAAATTTAAAAAGCAGAAAATATTAGGTAACGTACTGGCCCACAAAATTTCATAATACTAGTATTTTTTTGATCTAAGCGGCATCGTGTCGGGGGACCATTAAGATAGTAAAACAAATCCAGTTTACCACTAACTATCAAGAGCAGAAGCGGGCATCTACATATGTCAACGCAACCATATTAATTAAATTTTATTAAATTGTAGAGTCTGAAGATCAATTAATTTAGATACCTATACTAAAAGTATGGTCCCCCATAATATAAGCAATATTATAAAATGAAGTAGGCCAATACATACATATATTCTTTTTTCTCTTTACATATTTTTAAGAGACGAGGGACTCTAAAAGTTTAGGCAAATTTTATTACGTATAAATTATAAGAAATATATCTCATCTTTTTTTATTAAATGATTAAGTTTGTTAGTATTTCTATTTTATTATATAAAAAGGTATATTATTACCAAGATCATATATAAATCTAATGATTTATGTATTTTTTTTTTTATTAAACTAATAAGGATCCTACTTAAAGCAACTCTAGAATTACTTATGTTTTTGTTTGGACAAGAATTTGTTTATATTTTTCACAGTTGAAATCAGTTTCCATTGAGATTATTTAATTAATATATCTACAATATTCATTGGTAGGTAGAAAAATATCTTAGAGATTAGTCAAGTTCCTTACGCCATGCACAAAAAGGTTTTATTCGTTATGTGCCGGAGTCAGAACCTAAACAGATCCTTTCGAACCTTCCACGAATTTCCCGATTAAAAAACCGGTCAAGCCTGGGAATTGATTGAATAAAACGTCAAAGGTGTTCGAACTTTGCATTTTATATTAGAAAATTTTTCCTTATGTGTAGTGTAAATGGATAATTTGCTTATTGCTGTTATACGGTCCTATTATTCTTTTAATCTAAGAGAGGAGACGAGAACCTACTACGTGGAATTGACTGTTCAATGACTAAGATAGAACTTGTCCTGTACAATTATATTATGTACTTATTCAAAGATTCAAAGTAAGACTGTTGTTTTGAAGTAATAAATAATATTAATATAAATCTTTTCTACATTCATTAAAATTTGTATGTAAATAGAAAACTTAAAATAAATGTAGCTAAAATCTTCAAATTCTAAATTCTAATGCTTACATGACATATAAAACTGGACATATACCGTAAGAATAACGTTTCTGTTAATTGTAATGGCGACATTTGATATATTTTCATACAAGATTGTAGTGTTTAATATTCGCCACAAAAACATAACGGGTTTTCTTATTTCCGGACAAGCGGATTTTACCTCATCGATTTAAGATTTGTCATGCTCCATATTTACAAGTAAACGTATGCATATAAACATAATACCTATGACTTTGAAACGAGATTGACCGGATAAATTTGCCTTTTTAAATGAGTCACTGTTATTGAACTATTAGAGTTAAGAGATAATTTTTAGTTACTTTACTGTTTTCACCATTGACTTTTTGTCATTTCGATTTATTTGTATTCTTTGTGATGAATCTCAACTGACAATAAATCCAGGGATACCAATATTGAATGTATTGTCGCCACACCCATATCCGCCGCGTAGCAGTTTCTTTATAGCGATCTGTGTTTCGGTGAGGCGGATATGGTTGCTGGTCACAATTAAACACGGGGCGATCAACTCAACTGTAGCAACGGAAGCAATACATTTTGGATGTACTTCAATTGGGACTACACTTACTCACTACTATAATTTACTAACAGGACTAATTTGTACTAAACACTAAACAACAACAATGATATAAGGGCCGTTGTCACTACTTTTGTAAACTATAATTTTGTGTCTTCAGTTTTGATGATGCGAGAGTATCTATGTATAAACTATAATTATGTTGTATTCGTCAGTTCAAAATCAGTGTTGTGCGTATTACCAATAACTTTATTTTAGAATTATTTTATATCATGTAAAACGAACTTAATTGCTTTATAAACTGTTAATTAGAAACTTTATTAGGTACGTTGAACTTCTCCTATTTCTACATACTTGGCAGCGGACTTGAAGATAGGCATTAATTGAAACTGTGATATAAATTATTCTTTTTTAATTATTAGTTATTTAATATTTTAAATTATTAAATACATTTCATTTTGAGTTAATTTATACATTTCGAAATTGGTTTTTCTTTGGTGGATTCTTAACCATATAAGATGCGTAGAAACATTAGAAACCATTTCATTAGCTAAATCATAGGCACTTATATTAAAATCGGTACATCTCTGTGCACTATTCTTGATTCGTTTCTATTTTACTCTAAATTAATAATTTGCTATTTATAGTCGACAACTTATCTGAGTTGGTTTTGTTAGCCAATGACACTTCTTTAATATAGATAAATAATGCTTCATATATTCAGTAGTCTTAATAGATAAATAATGCTTGATACATTCATAGGTCTACAGTAGGATTCCCTAAATTGTGAATTGACCGCGAATCAAATCTGGAACCCTCTGCTTGTGAGACGGAGTAATAAATAGACCCACGGAACTTTGTAGCCTAGTCGATGAAGATGGAACGTTATCCTTTAACGAATGATACAATAAAGAAAGGTGACGTGGGGGGCTGGTCGAACAGCTTCCTGAAATAACATCATTATAAATCCTATATAAACTCCCCCTTTAGGGAACATCCCTGTAGAGACTTAAGGGTTCAAGTCTTGCTCAGGAATCCACCTACGCATTGGTAAAATCCGCAACAAACTGCACTGCGTGGTTCATGAGATGTTTATATAACAGATAGACAAACGCTGCTCCTAACTTATTCAGTAATTCGGCTGCGTTTATTAACGTAACCAATATGCGGTGCATGATATAACTACTCCATGCAGCGTTTGACTCTCAGTCGGACTATCAGAACAAAGAAATAATCAGAAAAAGATCCCAAAAACAGTTCGAATGAATTTAAATTCTCTATTTTCGTATAGGTTTTTCATCCTATGCGTAATTTAATGCATGCATTTAAATGCATAATTTAGTTCTATATTGTACTGTGACTATCCTATTTTACTAATATTGTAAATTTGAAAGATTGAGAGTATGTATGTATGTATGTTACTCTTTCACGCAAAAACTGCTAGACGAATTTGGATGAAACTTTACAGTAATATGGGTTATACATCAAAATAACACATGGACTACAAAATTTATAATGATTGTTTGTTATTTGGTCATAATATAAAGATAACTATCAAGTAAGTCCAAAAAATTCTGCCCTCTTAGAGCTATCTTCGCGTGAACTGCCCAAACCGTTGGAGAAACACAAATATATTGTACCGTAGGATTGTTTGTCTTAAATAGTTCTAAATGAAAGTCCGCATCAGTATAAATCTACCTTTTATGTGGAAACTTCTATATTTAAAATAATTTATCAGGAAACCTCATATAGCAGACCAAATTATACGAGCAAAGCCGCTTGGAAAAACTAGTAATATAAAATGGAGCCACATTAACGTAGGTTTAAGTTTAGGTACGACTTGAAAGTAACGGTTCATTAGCTTATATTTGTCCAGTCAATATCCAAGATACTGATTCGTAACGATTTCTTTAAAAAATCCTACAGATCCAAAGTCATTGTCATTGTTTAAAATTTTCCCAGCGCTGAATTTTAATCCTGAGACGACACTGTCATTTAAATACTTCTTAACGCTTTAGTGGAGCGAAACTGAATTTAAATTGCACCTGAGGTTTAGGTAGGTTACTTAAGTAAAAAATCGGCGTAAGGCATCGGAAGATTTATAAAGATTGTTATTTTCGCTGACCGATGCAGCGTAGGTACAACGTGAGCTCTGACACATCACGCAAAAAGATGTAATGTACCTACAGGTCTTGTTGGCGACTTTAGTAATAGAAAAAGCGACCGGATGGTAGCTCTCCTGATATTATGTTGTCAATGCCGCCAATGAATGAACACCTGCAATCAAATGTAAATAGAATAGGACTTTTATCATGTTTTATTTATAATATACTACTGGCTTCGAGGACTAAGTTGCAAAGCTTACAATACATAATTCTACTCTTCAAACTTTAAACATAACCTCTAAGAGTACCATTTTATGGTTGTCATAAATGAGACTGCTATACCGCCACATTCAAAACACCAAATTGATGTTCTTCCTCTGTCAAAGAGATCCAGAGGACTCAGATAACTTTTCATTTAGACATCTATCGGATCGTAAATCCAGCCCGAAAGTCGATGTAGGATATCCCAGTAATGTGGAAACTATACCATCTACAACTGGTAAAACAAACTACACGAGAGATAGTCTGAGCACACCAACTGTCCAATCATTATGAGAGTGTATCATGTTGTTGTTGAGGGGATCCATGAGATAGTGTACTAAGCCGTAGTCAACATTGACGCGATTTAGCCGTCATGAATTATATGAAATCTAAAACATAGCAAGTTGTCACGACAATCTTTCAACTTTCATCTCGCACCAGCTACGTATCTTCGTTACTGTATAGCAAACGCCGTCAACATGACTAAAATATCACAATAGCATAATTTTTGTTCTACACCTTTCAGAGCGAAACTATAAGCAAGAAATGGGTGGTATAACCAGAAGAGAATTCTATAATAATTTAATTATAGAAATTGCAATGACAAAATATAGAACAGAGTCCTTGCACGGCTATTGAGTTATTAGAGCCATCCAGGCTTCATACGCTTAAGGCCAATTGATAAACTGTTTATGTTGTCGGAATAGCAAGGCGTGCGAGGCAGGCGGGCGGGGCGAGGTTCGGCGCCAGCGACGATTCTCGTTTGCGCGATGGCTATCAGAAACGCAATCCCCTATTCCTCGCAGTGCTAATCAATGAATAATTACTCTGTTTAAGGGGCACCTCTATAAATAGCCGGCTGGAGCGCTGACCTGGAGCGACGGGTTAGTCCGGCGGACACTTGCAGCAGCCTGCTGCCGCGCCCCGCCCCCTCATCTCATTCCCCGGACTCGTCCGCCGATACCCGCCGAGCTTCTCGACACGCCTCCGACTTCGCAACCTGCCGTTTTTGCAAAATTAGCTAAAAGGAATGTTTGTAAGCAAAATGTTAACACGCCTCTAAAAACTTTTGTCGAGACTCATAAAACAACATTATTTTTATCTCATTCCATGGCCCTACAGGCACGAGTAGAAGATTATTTACGTAGGGAGGCAATGATTCTAATAAACGATTCAAATTACTAAAATTTGTACATATGTATTATGTAGAAGGTTGAAAAACTAATAAATTAAATTATTAACTGGCGACTTACAAATTATTAAAAATATTGATGAAGCTATGGATGAAAATAATGTTTAATAACATGTGATTCAAAAATATCCATTTCTAAAGTTTTGATATGTACATATGTCTCTTAGTAAAACAATACACGAATTTTGGGATCTTATAAAGTTTTACAAAATAATCAAGCATTAATAGACATAAGTAAGGCAGCATTCACAAGGTTAAACGCGGCGCGATCGACGGCCGATGCCCGACGACCAACGGCGTGGAACAAATGCGGAGACGACGCCAATTTGCCACTCAACATGACACTTACCACTTTATTTGTATAACATTAACGCGCTCCACTAAACGAGTTTTCTTGTGTTGCACTCAATACATAATTCAATTTTAAAATATTAAAAGTGGGACCTGCGAGAACATTAGTTCGAATCGTGTCCCGTCATCGCATCCTCAACCTATTTTGTTGTCTCATCTGTCATCAAACCGGCTTTAAAGTAATTAAGGGCGCCAAAATGGCCTTGAACGTGAGTCTCAAAGAACCTGTAACGAATAAAAAGATAAAGACTACTCGGTGGCGATTAAACTTGTTATAACGAATTACGGCATTGCAAGGACGAAGTAAAGTTGAATATTGCATCAGAGTAGTTGCAAATGCGGGGAGGCAACGTTCGCATGGAATGTTGGCGCGGAGCAGTAGGCTGCGCAGGCGCAAGGCACAGTGCGCCGCCCGCGCCCTCACCTATGCCCGCGCCCGCGCCCGCGCCCGCCCATGACTCACCGGTCGGACATCTCACCTGGCACTGTTTGGGGAAGTACGCACCTAATTACTAACCCGATCGCTTCTGAAAACCACTTACTGCTGCCGTTGAAGTCAACGATTAAGACTCGGGACAAAGAACTAAGGATCCAAAAAAATTATAAACCATGTTCTTTATTAATATAATATTCCACATTCACTGAACGTTAACCGAACAAGATGAAATGTTTAATAAAAGTACAACTCGGAAGGGTTTTGATATATAATTATATAGTAAATATTTGTTAAAATAGCTATTATTTTCGATAATTGTTGCAGGCCGACTTTTTAACTACTATAATTACAAAAAGAACGAAAAAACTGATAGTCGTAATGAACAAATATTGGCAAATATACAATGCACCCACGTTACAAAATAGAACTGACTCGCCTGCATGAAGCAAACTAAAAAATAGTCAATTTACACAATTATTCCAAATTCAATGCAATTGCAAGAATAATCTTTCATTCTAAACATTATTTTTAAAACCAAATCAACAAGCACAATTATTATTGTGTCGAAAATCAAGAATATGTGTACATACAACTCCGGTACTGCTTTTTTTATGTTTCAATATTATTTCATTTTTACGACATCGTCTAATTAATGAACTACTAAAGATATTCACAAAATTATTACAAAACATTTAAGCTACTAGAAAAAGCCGTAAATAATACGTTTAATTGTCTTCAAATTATATCTTTTAGCACACTAATTTTGTGCGGAACCCCTAGAACTATCTGGAGATAAAACATTTGAATCATAAGAAATTTTCCCCTGAAGTGACTCAAATGACGCAGACAAGAAACACTAGAGTACGTCATTACGATAGCGTGATTAGTAAATTTCAATTCTTTTAAACCTACACAATGATAGAGTGGTTTTTATGTACATAGTATTTATCATTGGTTAAGGAAAGATATTGTGAATAAATACTTTAATCAGAGACATAAGGAAATAACAAATACTGACATATCTCTATACTAGTATCTGGTTATCTTTTAATAATTTTTAATCCCCGACGCATAAAGCACATAGGCGTGTTATAAATTTAACGCTTATACTTATGTGATTTAAAATATTTAATAAAATACCCGACCATATAAAACAATTGTTAGAAATTAAATTTAAAAATCACTTAAAAGATTTCTTTTGACATCACCATACGAATAGATCATATAAATGAATTTTTGATTTGTGACATATTTATGTGAAAAATCAAAAATTCATTTTTATGATATTATATTTATTTATTTACATTACATTATTTTTGTATTAATATTTTTATAAAAAAATGCTTGTTTAATAACAGTAATATTAATCAGAGTAAATAAATGTTTGTCTATCTGTGGCACCGTAACACTAAAATGACCGATTTGCGTTTTTTTTTTTAATTCTAAACCAGGCTTGCTTGCAATAGTTCTTAGCTACGTTAATGTCAAAGGGTCCAACCGTTAATAAATTGCCAGTCCTGTTCCAAGACCACGTCGGCATTATCAAATCATTATCAAGTAAAATCTACCTGACTTCCTGATCTATCATTATCCTGAAGTATTGCATTTTCTTGTCATTTTGATGATAGTGTACCAATATGGTATCGTAAGGGTGGTATGTTGGCCCGGCTTTTTGGTCAGGTCTCCTTAAGAATAAAAAGGGTCTACTGTTTAAGTGCGGATCGGTGGAAATCTCTGATCCATAGGTTTTATTGTGATATTTTTTTCACTGTTGAGCTAAGTGATAATTATTTTTTATACACATATTGTCATAGCCTTGAATAATTAGAAGAGTGTGTCTTGTTATCAAACTCCGGAATCCCGTGGAAGGCTGGCATCTTAACCACGATCCTAATATTCCTATAGTAACATCTAAATTCATTAATTTAGCCCCATGCTAATATAATAATAGTTTTGTCTTAACAAGTATGTAGGTACTAATTTGTGTAGCCATAAGTTGTATATACAATCTTACGATAGACCCGAATGCCCACCACCTGAATTTTATGACAAGACCATCAAGTTTAGGCTCGTTTAATTCGTCTGATACAGAAATCAAATTGTAAAAAGTGTAAAAATTTAAAGAAAAACACAAAACTTCAATAACTAGAAAACATTTAAATTAAATTTGTTTGTATGTTTCTTGGAATATGTGTTTTGGTTTTCACAGCTTTTCTAAATTAAATGTCAAAAAATTCCGCGATTTCAAACAAACAAATTCATTTTTATTTCTACCAGAAATGTAATTTAGAAATGTCTCTTTCTATTTTTAATTTCAAAATTGACTCAATTCCGTACAAACTTTCAAGCCCTGTTTTCCCTCTTGAATTTCGTTTCGATATTCAGCCGTGTTGGCTATATTAAAACTCACTCAAACACAACATAATTTTTGAGCACTACTTCTAACTAAACTGAAGAAGTAGTGTCACGATATAAGCACAAATAAAAACCTAAGTAATATATTATCCAATATCATAACGGTTCGTTTATGAATATTTTGAAATTCGTACACATAGTACCAAAAAAATATATATTTCGTATTCTTCCTTTATATTTTAATAATGGTAACAGAATAGGTTGATTATCTATATCTTTTCTAACATAATAATGCTAAAGAGTTTATTTAAATGCACTAATCTATGGAACTACCAGTCGGATTTGAAAAAATGTTTTTTTTATATGATAGCTACAAACACGTGGAATGTTATATGCTGTATAACATTACGCTGTATTTCTTTAAATTAAATGACGAGTGAAACCGCGCGGCTCAACTAGGTTAACTATAGAATTATAAGTTTGTATTATTCGTTTCACTGAAATTACATAAACTTCAATGCACAAAAAATAGGATATATGGATAAAATACTTTCTATCAACATACCTAACAAGTCATAAATAAGTATAAGTAAATCGTTTCGACGAGTGTTCACCGGCGAAGGGAAGGGTTTACCGTTCGAACCCCACAAGAACAAGTATTTGTATAGCGAACGAATACTTATCTCATATTGGAGTCTTTATGGGCTGCCTCGTCTAAGCTGTTTATGGCTCCCCTCACACAAGCTAAGAGATCCTAAAATAGGATATTTGCGTCAATAACAGACCCGTACTAAATTATTTAATATATAATTCGTTGTAACTGTACGTTTCACACTTAATGATTGCAAACACCCGACTTGTATTATTATATGAATCATCATTGCATTGATAATATCAAGTTGATATTTTTATTAAAAAGAAAGATGGTAAGAAAGTGCTTTCTTACCATCTTTGTTTACCAAAGTACTTTCTAAGAATAAGTATAAGAATGTTTGGATTGTTAATATTATTTTTATATTTATATTTACAAAACATTCGATTGAGTATTGATACAATACATATAAAAATTTAAATGTCGAAAAATATTCACGCATTCCAATATCCGATATATTCATTGATAAGCGAATAGTTGATTTGATTTGAAGTATATTTTTATTTTACTAGCGGACATTAGGGGGGTGGTAGAGTATGCTTTAAAAATTACGAAAATTAACCAATAGCCAGCAACCACTTAGATGTTGAAGCAATTGTTCATTTAATAAATGTTTCATACCTTTTATACTCCTATACTATTCCCTGTGTCGCAAATATCGTGGACACACACAAAGATGTGTATAAATTCCTCAAAGGTAGAATCGAAATGTATATCCATTATTTCACCGGAACTGCGCGGGCTACACCAGTGTTGTTAGTGTATTGGTGTATATAGATACCCAAAAGAGTAGTTGTGTGTTAGTTAAGAATGAAAAAGCTACTTTTAAAGTTCAATATTTTGTCATTTTAAAACAATGTTTTTATTTTTATCTGTACGTAACCTTACAAAACGAATAAACCATTTCAGCCGAGACCATTTCAAGGGTACATTTTTACGCTGAAAATACCCAAAGAACGCGCACGGATGTACACTGGTTTTAAATACATTACAAGAACCGAGCACTGCTCAATTTACTAACATGTCACGATCTAACTCACTCCCAGAAGTTTATTAAAGAAGTTTACGAGGCTCAGGTCGAGGTAAAGTGATTGGAATTATTTAGGAACAGTGATTCGTTACCCCGCTACGGTTCCCAACTTTTACCGAATTTCATTACTGGACAAACAACTTTTCCCAAGTATAAATGTTTCCTTATTGTTTTGGGTACCTATTTACTTTGGTTTACTTTCGTGATTGATCCCGACTTATATAGGCTTCCATATATCCGAAACAAAAAACTGAATTTAGTATCTACTTATAATGAGAAAGAGAATGGTGTGATTGTGTCAATTACATCATTTTGTGCATTTTAGTAAATTTTTAGCAAAACAAAAGTGCAAATACTTCGTTGCATGATGTACGTCGGTGGATACTTATAAATTGAATCAGTTCTTTTGGAAAATAAGAAATAATAATATATATTTTTACTACAAAGACTACTAATCCTAAAATTTTGAAATGAACTGGGAATATCGAGCTCCACTCTATCATTGCGAGAAACCTGTATCAAAATCTCTAAATACCGACATTTTTCAAACAATTCTTAAAATCTCTGAAAATCTAACACTACGGAACCCTCTTGACTGAACTGTCCATACCTTTTCAAGGTGTTAGAACTCTTATTGTCTTTACTCATAAGGCGATATCCCATAGAATGTTGTTGAAATTGCAAGTACGTCCTAATGGTGCAATGCGATACAATTTTACTATTGCGGTTGTCACACATTTTATAGGCCGTATGGCTTATGCGGTGTCTGATCGACATCGTCAATTGATGCAATATCGCGTATATGAGTAAAGACCCTGGACGTTCCACTGCGAAAGTACGACCACCCTAGGTATTTCTATTTTTTCAACATCCTAGTCATCAACAGTACCAATACATCTTTTATCGATTTAACTATGTGTATTTGGTACTTTTATGTATTATATTTTATTTACGCTCGTTTGCTTCTTCTATTACATAAGTAAATCTCACGTTTTCGTATTTCTACTGATTCCGAAAAAGGAAGAACAGCTCAACCCCATCCAAATATATAGTTTCATCAAATTTATTTCCTTAGCCTACAATAATAATACTTAATTCAAACTGAATTTTAAACTTGCAACAATATATATATATTACGCAGATGAAGTTTAGTTTAATTAAAAACGATTTTTCACTCAGAGCCGTACACTAGGAATCCCCATGTCGCGGGTGTCAGACTCAGAATAGAAATATAAATTCATCATTTCAATTCTAAACTGGCCGGGAATCGAACCTTAGACCCACAGTGTGTCAGTCCAGCATAATAACCGCTCGGCCACGCTGGTCGCCTGTTGTCCCTGTTTTACGTAAGCGGAGCTAAATTTAACAACCGAAGTTTTTTCACAATATTGACTATAAATTATTGAAGAGTACAGCGAGTGGCCAAATATAAAACAGGAGGCAATTCGGTAATATCGGTCGCTTCCTAAATAATATCGATTATAACGCAGCAGATGGCCGGCCTGAACCCCAGACCGTCTGCGACCCTCCCGCGCTGCACCGCCAACCTCGCCTCACCCCCGATTAAGATTTATCCTCCGAAAATGTCCCCTGCACCAAACTGAATTATTCGATTTATATTAAGTTTCCGCAATTTCCATTTAGAGGGATTCAAAAGCCGTGAGCCGGTGAGCGTTCGCCCTGCAGATTTAGCGGTTCTATTGTAAATATTTTCGAAGGGCGCGTCACACAGAGCGACTATCATTAATAATGACAGAGAATAATATTAGCCGCTAATACCAATCAACTGAGCCCCATCTGTTGCTTTTACGATATACACATACGTTACTATAATGTGATGTGATAACATACTGGTAAGTATTTCACAATTGTAAAGAAAATACTAGTAATAAACATACACACATCTATGAATTGAAAAATTTAATTATCCTGTATACATAGAACATTTATTTTTATTTACTCAGGAACTTGCTCTAAGGAAAATATTTATCAAAAAGTTGTAGGTGCTTAATTTTATAACTACACACGTTGTTCAAGTTTATGGCAAAATTTATAGAAACGGCTGTACGATTCCAGTTGTTTGCAGTTGGAGCGCAGAGCCGAGCCTTAATTAAAGCAATAAAGGTGAAAAGTACACGTTCAATCTCTTAATTGAAATCCAAATATCGCAAAAATAAACGAAGAGGGCTCATCAGCAGCGTACCGTGCATAACTCTAAAGGAATCGCTTTTAAAATGGAAACTGGAAATCAAAGTGATTCAAACTCGCTAAGCCAATAAAAGAAATGGAAATCCTCCACTGAATACACTCAAATGCGAAAACGAATAGATTTACACTTGCATAATCTCCGTCTAGACGGAGGCAAGCAATACTTTGAAATTTTCTTATACACTTTTATCAGGTCTCGCTCTTAGGCTTGTTTGTAGTTTAGGTCGTCGAAACTGAAAGTGTATTTTGTTCCAATATTATCTTATTTCAATATTACAACGTGACGCTAACGGTAAGTATGTAATATTCTCATGTGATGTTCATATGTGTTCGTTTATTTTTGATTAAGTAAGACGAAGGGTATATATAGAAGTAGAAGGAGGTAGAATCCCAGAAACATATCTAATATTTTTAAAGTTATGTCGTAAGAAGATCCACTTTGTTTAAGCTAAAAACCTCGCCTTAATACTGTATCTAGTGTGGCAATGCCAGTTATCATATTTTCCTATTCTCAATTTAAATAAAAACTGGACAAGTGCGTGTTATACGCGCTTTAGAGGGTTCCGTACATTTATTATCAATTTTTTTTTTATATAACAATGTATGTACACAATTTATTTTAAGAAACATAGATTAAGGACACATGTATAAAGGTACTGTTGTTCTAGGTCTGTGTATGGAAAATGTGTCTGCTGACTGAAAATGTAAGCCTGTTCGCACAACATTGTAATATAGTATTTACTATTTTCTTTAACCCTCTATTCTTCTCATAGGTTTTCCTGACATCATCATCAACCCTTTTACTGCCCCACTGCTGGGCACGGGTCTCCTCTTAGATTGAGAAGGATATAGGCCTTAGTCT
>DWOP01000017.1:0-14563 GCA_018251135.1 Cephise aelius
ATAATATACTTAAAGAAACGTCATTTGACAGCTTTGACATTCTTTTGACATATTTGTAGGTACGTCAATAAAATTCAATCTTCGTTTAAAAATCTGTACCCTTAGTATGAGTTTTACACGAAAAAAATAGTTCACAAACTACCGCTAGGGGCGGGGGGGATATATATATATACTTTATATATTTTGTATATAGCGCACGCACCTCTGATTCTTCTGAATTATGTGCGTATTATAAATTAATTATTATCACTTGCTTTAAGGCAAACATCGTGAGGAAACCTGCATGCCTAAGAGTTCTTTTAAAAAAAAGTTCTCAAAGGTATCTGAAGCTTACCAATCCGCACTTGGCCAGCATGGTAGACTAGGACCTAGATCCTTCTCATTCTAAAAGGTGCCCAGCAGTGGGACGGTTAAGGGTTGATAATGATGATGATGATGATTTATTTTGATGTGAATTACATATCCAAGTAAAGGGTTAACTTTGAATACGCTCACGCCCCACTGAGTCTCTAGTGGCGCTACCCATGGCACTACAGCACATCGCCCGAGGTAACAAAAGGGCTTATATAATCCCTCTTCACAGTAACGTTACATAACTAAACCGTTTTATGTATAATACCGTTATATCGCATATAGTAAGCATAAAAAATAATGCGGATTATATACTGTCCGGTGTTATAAATAAACCTAGGTGTTTTTTTTTACTATAGCAGTCTAAACGCAGTGTTCCAGGTTCTATTCATAATTAGGCAGGAATTTAAAATCGTGAGTTGTGTATTTGTGTGCTTGTTTTTTGGATGTGTTTAGTGTACCGCTACCATTACCCCATCATCACCATCACCACAACATACGCATAGATATATATCAGTATAAAATATATTAGAAAGAGTCAGAGAAAGGTCGTCGCCTAGAAGGAGTGTGTTTTTTTTTATTTTCTGCCAGTTCGCTTAAGCTGCGTAAAGGAACATCATTCCAAAAATAACCTACAACTGATAAATAATAGGTTTTTAACGACCATAAGTACCTATTATATGCATCCAATGACGTATAGGCTGTCGAATCGAAAAGGCAGTTTGTTTTCAGTTATACATTTATACATTTTTTTCGAACGGGAGTGTGCCGTCACCGCTTATTTTATGACAAGTGACGTGATTAGACCACGTTATATGTCCTTATATATCCTATCGTTGAAAGGGGAGGAAAAGTATTAACTGTGTTAAATTGAAAATAGAAAACATCAATTAAACTTATTATGCAATGCTAAAATATACAATACAATAATATCCAATTATAAATTATGCGTGCTAGCGCCATTGCAATTATTGTGTCACGAATTACTTAACGTCATTACATTTCTACATACTAAACAATAATATTCTGCATTTATACAAACACATTGTCATAGCACGTTCGACAAACTTCTTAAAATTCAATTATTTTATACACTTCAAAGTTCCTAAGAGGTCAGTGAACTATCTTAAAGCTTAAATTAGAAGATATTTGTATAAAAACGTAAACAAAAATAAATACACAATTATTCCTATTCGCAACTATCACACGTTATTTTGTGAAAATACAAATTAAGTTAGCTTAAAAGTAAAATAGTATTGTTGCGAAGTAGTTTTAACCTAACTTAATCCAAGCAATATCAGCCTTAAGCCACGTACACCCAGACTTACCCAGTATTAGTGGGCACCATCTACCGGCCAATGTGTTCAGAATGCTATTGGAACCACCGCGCAAGTCTCAATAGTGACGCACATCTTTTTCTTTTATAACATGGAAGCCATGAATATGCAATATTGCAAACATGGTGAACGCATTAGTATCACGGTAAACATCAGCACTCTTAGGTCGAATGCAATCCTGTGCGTATGTTTAAGCCAAAGACATTTTTTTTAATTAGCCGTAGTTACATCGCAAGCTACAAAGATGTAACGTTAAACCGCGGACATAACGCTTCCCTAATTTCATAAACGAACGATATAGATGCGACGCTTTTTTTTTAAATATACATTCTGCACTCATAGCCCCATGTCGGTGTCATAGCTACGTTTAAAGTCAATTCTATAAATATCCAAAGCCAGAATAGAAATTTGAATCCATAATTTCTGCCTGGACGGGTCCCTCTGCAACTCTTACCGTCGTTACCGTGCCTTGTCGGTGCCAGCAGTCACTTCTAATGCCGCCTGCACCTGAGTGGAGAATGAATGGTTTTTCAAGTGCAAAACAAGTATTAACATTATGAAATATAAGTAGGGTATCACTTACATAATTACAGTTTGTAAATACGTGGCTTGACAACTCTCACTGTTACACGCATGCGAACTTGCGACGTTCCACGAACGCAAAAGTGTAAACAGTATTTCCATATAAGTGCAACGCCTGTCAGGCACCCACTTGTGTTAATTCTACAGTAATTTATCGGGCGTGGCTTTTGTGGATATCCTTCACAACGTCCACGATTAAATTAGAAATTTTCTCGTATAATTGTAATCGGCTGGTGGAATCTAATGTACGACTTATAAAATTTTTACAAAAAGCCTATTTTAGTCAAATTTAAGACTTATATAGTTTTCTCATGGATGCCCTTGTCAAATCTGGACCAAATTGAGACCACATGGAAAACACCACCTTTCAAATAAAAAAAGAAGATACAGTCGAATTGAGAACCACTTCCTTATTTTGAAGTCAGCTGAAAATACATTAGTAGGTTTTTCTTTCCAGGCTAGATATATTACGTATAATTATTGACATCTGAAATATAATATATATAATTATTTAATTTCCATCTACGTTTAGTTATTATTTACATACATTTAGTTTTATTTGATTAACGGGGGAATCTTCTAAAGATCTCTTAGTAGAGTGATAGGATTATATTGAACTTTTACTCTCTAAATAATGCTTAGAGGGAGGTTTTAGTATCTATAAGGATTTTTGTGACATTACCTACAAATTTGTGGCAGGACCCACTAGCATTTTTATTGAACACTGTCTATTTGGCTTATCTTAGGATAAGTAACTCAAAGTCCTTGCTTCTCCTTAATTGATACGGCAGCTAACGGCTACACCAAACTATTTCTTGAGCTCATTAAACAAATCGAAACACAAAATTTTACGTACGTTATTTTGCAGGGTTATTTAAAAAAATGGACCTCTACCACATACTTTACTTGAACTTTAAGAACGTTAAATCGACACGTTTGTTTAATTTCAGATACTTCAGAGCAAATTAGAAACTGGTGGTCTCAAAGTGGCCGAAATTTGACTTCATTTCAATTATTAAAAATGAAACTCTATCTCATAATTTATTTGAACCTTAACACGTTCCCTGCGCCATCACTTTCAAAAACCTTTCAGCTGGTGCTTTGGAGACCTAAAAGATCTCCAAACTAACCTACCATTTAGTGCGTTTGAGACCTAATCGGTCTCCTAAAGATACAGTTTTCAAAATAGTTTATATCTTCCAAAAAAACAATCAAATATATTTTGAAGTTTTTGTGGGTGAAAGATAGCCTATTGCTTTATATTTTGCTAGGTTCGCACGCAGTTATGACATTTGAATAAACTACAAATACCAAAAAAAAAATGATATCGATTGTATCTCGTACCGCAACGGAAGATAGTTCAATATGTGTAGTAAGTAGTGATGGGAATAAAATAATATCTCAGTTGTCGATTGAAAAAGTTTTATTAATTATGCAAAGTGTTTTTCATTAAAACATATATACACACGTTTTATATACACGCTTGTTGTCACACGAGTTGTATTAAAAATAGTAAATTGTGCAATAATAAGTTAATCATACCTGTTCCAGAAATTTTTCGGCCTCCGAATGTTTCGATTATTGATTCTGTGAATTCTTTTTTTGACATTTTCTTGTCTGTATTTGCATTGTATATTATCCATGCGTTTATGAGTGCAGTACCAAATAAAAATTCCATCATCACTTTCCGATACCACTTTAGACCTCGTCGTAAAGTAGTATAGTATGCCGACATTTGATCTGAGTAGTCTATCCCTTTTTTATTATCATTATAAGTTAAAATGCACAGTGGCTTTCTGTACATTTCATTAGTTCTCTTATGTATCTTACCTGTATCTACTAGAGACGCTTTATGTGCTTTACAGGAAGTTATCATTGAAACTTGGCGCTTATCGTGCCATTTAATAACTTTCACACCACTAGGCAGCATTATCCCTTCAACTTCGCCTTTTTTCAATTTTTTAGACATAAATTGCTTGGGAAGTCCTCTTCGGTTTGATCTTAGCGTGCCACAGTAAAATGTTTTCTTTTCTAAGAGTTCCTCTACTAAATCAAGTTATCGGCTACTAAAACTCGTTCTTCATATTCTAGACCCTCTATGAGCTTCATAACTACATTTTTTCCATGGTTCACTTCTCTTCTATTTCCTTCTTTACCTGTATATACTATGGTTTTAAAAGTGTACCCCTCAGGAGTACATAGTTTATATAATTTAGCTCCATATTTATGCGATTTATTTTTGATATATTGGCGAAAATTAAGTCTCCCGCGCCAGGGAATCATTGATTCGTCTATCACGATAAATTTTCCTGGAGTTAAAATATCTCTAAAACGATTATTTAACATATTAAGTATTTGTCGAATTTTGTTGAGTCTATCTTCAGTAACATTTCTTTCATCGCTGAAATGCCAAAACTTTAGAAGCAAAATAAATTTATCTCTTCCCATGAGAGAGCATATATATTCATTTCTGTAAATGGATTTCTTTGACCAATAATCGTGAAAATGTGGAACCTTATTTAAGCCCATCGTAAGTATGACACTGAAAAACTGACGCATTTCATTTGCATCTGTAGGTTTCCAAGCTTTAGAGCGTGATTTTGCTGTAATTTCTTTTTCTAATAAATATTTATCTGCGTATTTATTGGTTTCTTCTACTATTTTATCAATATATCAGTTATATCAGTTAGAAACAAACTATAAATATCGACGGGCAATTTATTACGAATAGGTACATTTGTCACGCTATCAAGTATGCTCTCATCGAAGCTCAATACGTCATTGTCGGGAATGTCAATCCAATCTTTATCACCCTCAAGCTCTCCACCCTCACTTTCTGATAAATTTTCAGACATATTATCTTCATCTTCACTTATTATATCGGATGAGAGATTTTCACCTGTATCATCATCACTTCCATTTGAAACGATTTTTTCTATTTCAGTATTGGTTGCTTCATCAGTCTGCGTCTCCGGAGCGTCTTCTTGTATTTTTTCGTTTTCTACGTCCTGATCTAGTTCTTCCACTTTTTCATTCTGTATTTCTAGACTTCTATTTTGCTTATTCTGGTCTTTTTCTTGTCCTATTATATTATTTTCTTGTTGCTTTTCAGTGTTTCTCTCTTCTAAATGTTTTGTGAATTATTGTTCAAGTTGCATTTTGACGTTTTTCTTTCTGCTTTTTCGTCATAAGTGAGCGCATCATCCTCAAAAGTATACTCAAAAGAAAATGGACTATTGTTTGTATTGCCTGTGGTTCTTCTTTCCTTTATAGTTGTTTTAATCAATTTTTGCATACTGCTTTTATTAAATTCTAAAGGTAATAAGTTCGAACATGAAATATTATTCAAAGACGAGCACCTACTTGATGTACATAAAGCATTCAATGAGGCAGGAGAAGCTTTAGCATTTGTGTTGGATGTTTCTGTTAGCATTTGAGTGCACGAGCTAGGAGTAGATAAAACACTATGGTTACGAGAAACAGTACCACAAAATCTACGAGTAGGTGTCATAGGATCAGTAGGTATAGTCGGTGTAGTATTCGTCATCAATAATGTGGTATTATTGTTACTACTTTTTGGATTGGATATCGTATTCTGAAGCACACTAAATCGTTTTCCAGTACATGGGCTGATATATATATTATTTTCATTACTTAGCTGCGTGTGCTCCAGCGTAGAAAGGTTCATCATTTTCTTTTTAGGTGCGTCAAATATTTCATAATCAGAATCACTGTCATTATTAGCCAATGGAGAGCAAATTTGAACATTTTCCAAAATTTTTATTTTACTGGACGATGCAGCAGTATAATCCGGCGTTGATTTTTTGTTGGAAATCTCACCAAAATAAATAGATTTTTTACACTTTTTTCTTTTAAAAGCACTTATTGTATAACAAAAATGATAATCAACACGTAGGTATATGCGCGAGTGTTATTTCGCAAACGTGCGCGCGACCTCCCACGTCGATGCTAGGACAACACTAAAACAAGTCACGCAGCGCCCGCGCCGCCCACCTTCCCTCTCTTGCGTCTACGAGGCGTACGATTCCACGAGTACCGTCATATCTCCTAACGCAAGGAATGAAAATAATTACACTACTGTGCGTTAGGGACCTAATCCATCTCTAATTTATTTTTTAATGTCCTTGAATTCATCTTTAAGTAGGAAGCAAATATGTATATTTGTCATTCTCACACCTAAAGAACTTTACTCGTTAGACCCTCCCGCAAGGAGTGAAACAACACAATTATGTTCAACGCACAATACAAAAGTCCTGCAAGAGATCTGATAGATCTCGTAATGCAACGAACGTGTTAATTCGACATGTATGTTTAATTTCAGATACTTTAGTAACGAACAAAGTAACCGAAATTTGACTGTTATTCATAAAAACAATTTCCTTCTTTGATGTGAAGATACTACAACAATCAAAAATATAGACTCCATAATAACCGCATATTACAAGAAACTTTTTTAAAAGATTTACATTTCCATTAATTTGATTTTTTTTGTAATTACAAAAAGCAGCTACGTAAATTCTGTTGTTTATTTGACATTAACAGCATCCTTTGCCATATAGGTATACTTTTATTAGCTAAATCTCGTATTCCACCATGCGGGCAATATGCTTAAAACGTGTACAAAATTTTCTCTTCACGTACTAATACATGTATCAGTAATGAATCGTATATAAATATATTACAATATCATTGTTTAGTTCCAAAAATTTCATCCGTAATTTTACATGAGTACATAAGTATTTTTCCTAGTAGCTATTCTTCTTAGCGATGGCGTGTGGTCATCAAGTGGTCAGGAAGTCAGGATTGTCGAATACACGTATAAGCGATACAAACGGACGAAGATCCCACCGACCTCTGAATGTCGGCCGAACTGGGAAGTTCGTCCGGGCGTAGCACTTGATACTGTTCTTCTATCTTCTTGCTTCAAATCTTTGTCGTATTCCATTATTCTTCTATATTCTTCTTTAATATAACAGCTAAAATAATGTAGATTCTGGAAAACATGTATTTTATGACGTACTACCACGTGCTAAAAAAATTTTCAATGTAATTCTATTTAATAATAACAATTTAGAAACGAGCATATCTTTCACTTTTTACACAAATTTCATACTGACTCAATATGCTTACATACATCTAAATATACATCTGCTTGGTGTAATGTATAGTCCTTGTATTATGTTTATAAAATTGAGAACAAAAAATAAAATGTGTTTAAGGAAAAACAAACAGCTTTTATATAAAATTTGTGACCTGTTTTTATGTTATACAGCATTAAATATTTTATATAAACATATTATATGTTTCAAAAGTTAGGCCACGTAGGTGGCTATCTAGTTACAAGCAGTGGCAACTAGAGATAAATGTAAGGCCATTATCTTATTTCTATCAGGCATATAGATACAAAAATAATTTAAAAAGTATTACAAATCACTATTTCCACAATAACATAATAGATAGAAAACAAGAGTGAAAGAAAGAATGATTTCACCTGTAACTGAGAGTAGATTGCAAATAATTTACGTGTCTTCAGCGCGGAGCCGGAGCGCGCCTTCCGTCGACCTTCACTCGGTGCGACGCGAGCGAGTGAGCGATTGTCTGAGGAGCGCGGCGCCGGCGTCGGCGGTGAACGAACTCACCTTGACAAATGCACCATTTGGCATTGTTCGCGGGAAAACCGGCGGCCTTGCGCGCACCGCCGCCGCGCGCGCCGACCAATCGTGAGCCTTCGCGCCACAGCCTGCGCCCGTTTTGGCGGGAACCACTCGTCTCCGGTCTCGATGTTATCCGCCAATGTCCGCGGCGGAGCGCTCCCGCCGCCCGCCGCGTCACACGCAAAACACTCTTTCTTTCAGTTTTCTCTGAGCCTTGTATCTTGGAACTAACTCTATAATGCAGCTCACTGTAGCTCACTGTAAAGATATACAATAAAGAACTGTCAGGCAATCTAAATATTTTGTATCTAAAACTTGTTGAAATGTTTAGATTATTTACTAAATCATACATTCGGATATTGATTACGTATTCTTGAAAGTTCATTTGTTTAAAGTCTGCTGTCGTAATGAGTTTTAAGGTGCATGCTCAGCTATTTTAGTTAGGTACATTTTGCTATGGAAATTATCTTAATTAGAAAAGTAGAAAAAAAAAC
This sequence comes from Cephise aelius, assembly GCA_018251135.1. Lineage (NCBI taxonomy): Eukaryota > Metazoa > Arthropoda > Insecta > Lepidoptera > Hesperiidae > Cephise > Cephise aelius. Next base: position 8,440 of record DWOP01000017.1, read on the forward strand.
GTATTATGTACCCAGTAGGTACAAAATATGATCAACGTTGCATTTATTAATGTACGCACTAAATATTTTATACCTACTAAAGCATTTGAAAAGTGTTTGTGAGATTATTAATGATTGAATGTAAAAGAAGTATGTTGGTGGTAGCAGTAATTATCCATTTTATTAACAAAATGGCGGATGCAACTTGGGATGTGACGTAAGCGTCGCTTGCGACGACTGCGCGAGCGCGCCCCCGTCTCTACTGCTTCGTGGAAATCCGATACACTGCAAACTCTATCCTCATTTAAATACCTCACTTTTTCAATCAATATTAACGTTGCTTATATGAATGTTTCATATGGTAACGATTGGACAAACTTTTCACACTGATATATTTAAGATTATGGAAAAAGTGACACCTTATTTAATAGGTATACTTACATTATAAAAAATCCATATTGTTATTGATATCCACATTAAAGTTACTTTTTAAAGGGTTACTATCAATACAAATTCAAATAGTAAAAATAATTAATATAGTTAGTAGATGAATAAAAGCAGAGATACTTTATATAGTTATTCGAATTATATACTTTTTACAATAATTATTCTTAAAGACACCCAGATAATATGAAATTCATAACCAAGTAATCAGGTGCAGAAATTGTTGCACAAATTAACATGGATTAAAAAATAACTCCACGCAATTATGTTTCACGTCTATTACTTACGAATTGGAATATTTCACACTTTGTAATATAGGTATGCGTGAACAGCATATTTTCAACATGAAATGTTAAAAAAGGGCTTTAATTTTATTTTAATAAGAATTCAATTTTCTTAGGTAGATACCCACCTAAAGAAATTATTTAAGAATGAGGGCTACAAAAACCTTCTTTAAATTAGTAGACTTCACGAACGGATAATTATGTAATCTAACGGTCGCAGTCCAATTGACGTAGAAACAGGTTTTTTTAAATAATGCTGAAATTTACTTCAATGTGAATGAGAAATATGTTGATAGTGTTAAGAATTTGCAGTGCAGTGAAATTATAAGCACTGATAGATAGCCCAGTGGTTAAACTTATGGCCTCTTACACTGGGGTCCGGGGTTCGAACCCTAGGCATGTACCTTAGATTTTTCTGAGTTAAATGCGTATTATTGGTGCAAATTGCCAGAGGGGAAATTAATAGCTTCTTCACTTTTACGATTCCTAATATGAAACCTAGAGGCTCAATAAAGCATACAACAACTTGCCCCGAATTGACTCACCAGTATCACATAGCAATGACTTCATTCAAATCATAAATAATCCGGCAGTAATAAAAAAGTACATATTATAATTTAATTATCACTAACATTATCGGTGCAGGAAATCATCGTGAGGAAATCGACATGCCTGAAAAATTTTATAAAAAAATGTTCTCAAAGGTATGTGAAGCCTTTCCAATCCGCATTAAGTTAGCGTGGTAGACTAAAGCCGACATCCTTTTCATTCTGAGAGGAGACCCATGCCCGGCAGTGAAATAGTAAAGGGTTAGTTAGTAAAGGGGCAGTGGAATAGTTATGATACAAATTTTGAATTTTTTAGTACACAATTTTTTTTAGAGTGTAAAGTATGTATGTGTAAAATTTTTAAATATCATCAAATCACATTATTTTTGTAATCTTACTCAAAATTTGTGGAAAAACATCACATAACTGTTATTATTTGAATAAATCTGTTTTCCTCGAATGTTGTGAATTGGAACTGGGCCATTGAGTGAGTCACTTCAAAGCGCTAGGTGAGGTAAGTTGTTGCGTTGTATTACATGATTAATCAGTGTTGTTCTGTTTAATTACACAGTAAATTTATATACAATTAAATCCAGTTACTGTTGCTAGTCACTACGCTTCCCTAGAACAATTTTATACATTCCTTACTATAGTGTTAAAGTTACTAACAAACAACCATGAACTGACAATTTAAATTTTAATGATTAAAACAAAATATGAATATGTGTAGGTAATTTCAAAAGTAGCTTCAAGTAGCATCAAATAATACTTAAGTTTATCAAAAAAAAAAACCGACTTTAATAAAAATACTAATGGTTTTCTTACAGAAACCGTTTTCAGTACAGGGCCAAATTAAAACTTAAAAAAGAATCATCAAAATCGATTCATCGAATCGAAAGTTCTGAGGTAACAAACATACAAAAGATACAGTCGTATTGAAAACCTCCTCCTATTTTTAAGCCAAACTTCATACAAATATTGGTGCTTCATTTTAGTCATAAGAGTCATTAGATGATCCTAACACTCCTCTCTCTCTGTCTTCAACCGGTTGACACTTCTGTTGCCACCATGCATGCATTTCTAATTTCACGTAGCGCCCTTACGCCGTAAATTTCTCAAAAATAACTAAAATAATTAAACAAAAAATATATTAAAAGCATAAATCATTAAATATAAAGCTATAGTATATCTTGCTGGAATCTTTTGGGCCTATCTCTCATTCTCTGAGTGTCCATAAGGAACTACGTTCAAACAGCATCTACTCATGAAACATATTTCCATACTTTTTAATTGATAAAATAACGAAAGTCTAGCATTCGCGGGCTCTTGTTATGCATAATGTAAAGTGTGTTTTGCCTGGCAGATTGAGAAAGATGTTATGTTTTATAATAAGTAATGATAAAGTATATTAAAAGTGTAACAATAAAAATAATTACGGATAAGTTTTATCTTATAATAATAATTTGTTGGTTCTATCACACCCAGTAAATCAATTTAATGTTAAAGCTTCAATGACTTAGAATAATTTAATATTGCTAATCTAATATTATTATTGCTAATATTATTATTATCTGTGCTAAAGTATGTTGCAAAAAATATCTATGAATAGTCCTAGATAAACTGCATCACTTTTTTGTGATTAACAAAATCATTTGCCTAATAGCCGAGTTATTCTTAACAAATATACTATCATTCGATTTTACAAAACCTTTTTAGTGCTATGGAGAGTACTAATTAACGTTATGACCGTTAAAATCGTGCAGCTTAAGTAAATTACCAGTGTAGTAGCTTATATGAATTGTTTGTTGCAGTCAGTGTGTATTCACGTTTATTAATTAGAGAAGTAAAGTAGGTAAAAATAGAGAAATAAAAAAATAAAAATAAATATTACGCATTATGTTAACAATTACCTCTTTAGTTATTACAATAGAAATCCCTAATTTTTACGTCATAGTATTAGTAATTTATTTTGGGGCTACGTCACGATTTAGAGTGCTACGGCGTAGCATGGCGCGTTTGGGTCGTAAACCGTAACACATGGCGTAGGCACCATGCATTATATCCGCGTGGGTATTGTAAAACATTCTTACAATTATTTCTTCTTCGCTAATACAAATAATATTTTCCAATAGGTTAAAATACCTATATACAGTTCTTACATCAGACATTTAATGTTATTTGTTTTCAGTTTGGTTAAAATAATACTTTCATGATCTTCTAGTACCCACTTGTGAAGTTTATTTTTTTTAAGAACTTAGCGATAAGGCAGACAGGTCACCTGATGGAAACTCAGTCACCTTCGCCTATGGAACTTCGCAGCACCAGAGGAGTCGTCAATGCATCGCCGGCTTTGAAGAAGAGCTTTATCCTTTATCAAGAGCCCCATGTCATAACGTTTCGGGAATACATCGGGAGGAAGCTCGTTCCACATCCTGCACGTGTGTGGTAGAAACGCATGAGCAGACCGGGTCGTGCAGGACCGTCACGAATCCAAATGATCTGGATGGCAGCCTTCGGCAAATGGGGAGATAAGAAAACTTGCTTAGTGATAGCGCCATGCATAACTTGAATTAAACTTTCAAAGTTTTGTAAACATCCTTTAGTCTGTACTCAAGCTTATATTAAGTAGAGCAAGGCCGTCCACTATGTATGCTTATCCAGTTCGATTGAAGATACTCTTTTATTTTTAAACTTAGTTTTTATAATGCAACTGAATTAAAGATATTTATCGCATGTCAATTACATGCGATAAACATCTAACGCTGAGACAATTTAAATTAAAGTTCGTATGAACTAAAATGAATAGGAAATAAAAAATAGCAATAAAAAATATTGCGAAAAGTTTCTTGCGTTTTACGCGGACGGAGCCGCGGGCGAGTGCTAGTTAATAATAAAGATAAACCATTACAAAACGCTTCGTTAAGTGGATTAGGTAAATCTCACGTACAATTTATTTACGTGTTGTAACTGACACATAAAATATACGCAGGTATATGAAAATCATTTATCTTTACGAGTTTTTTGCGCCTAATACAATTTGATCTTATATGAAATACACCGCGCCCGTAAAAATAGATCCATCCCTTCTATTAGGAAGACAGGAGAAAAATTGAAGCGAAATTTCAATTTACGAAAAACATTGTGATTTTATCGTTCGGGGGAAAACCTAAATATTTTCTCTTTCCAATGTCTTTACTAGGTTAACTAATTAGCGATTTATATTATGTAAAAATAATGACCGTACGATAGCCAAGTAGATGAAAACCGAATTATATCCAACGAAATTGAAAAATCTTTTTTTGAATCAGCAAAAAAAGGCAACCAAGGGCAAAAAAATGTATCGTTCTGAATATACTTACTGGTTTTATGTATTTTAAATAAGATATTCAATTATCAAAAATTAATGGTATGGGCGGAAAGCGAACATGATTTTAATCTGTAACTATGGTTTTCGTAACGTTTCATTTTCTTGTAAAACTCATACTAAGGGTAATGGTGGTAGTCTCGATAGCTAGTGACCAGAACAGTGCAACGGTATCCTCTGCATGTCGTAAGAGGCGACTAAAAGGGAGCTTGCAGATGCTTGAGAGATGCGGGCGGCTAAACTGGGAGCTCGAACTGTCCAGCCAGCAACCCTGGGAAGGACGAAGGAAGGTCGTAAGCGCTGAAGAATGCTGGGAGAATATACCATTCTCCCGAGGGTTGGCCTTGATGGGGCATCGCGCACTACGATGCGAGTTCCGTCTAGAATCCCGGGGTGCTCGAAATGCCCTAAGACGATCGAGGGGTTTTTAGTGGATAAGAATCTCACATAACGCGGTCTCGCTCCTACGATTCTGGGTACCTTTTGAAGGTTTTCCCCCTGTGATAAAAACGGTACTTACGGGTGGTGTTTGACCACGTATGTAGAAAGTACTCTGTGCGTTTGGGCGTATGAGACGGTAATATAACAACATAAGAAACCCGGCTTCTATGAAAAATTTAACTAAAAAATGAAAAATAAATAATAGACAGAAACACTTAAAAACACGTTTTTGTAAAAAAAATATTTAAAAATTCGTCCGTCCGTTACAAATTTCCATACAAAAAAACAATACAAATGCCATTAGGCATTAAGTTTGCCCTTTGTGCCATTTTAGTTTTAAAAAGGTGTAACAATAAAGTTTTAATAAATAAATAAATAAATAAATAAAAAGTAAAAAAATAATTTTGTGAAAAAAGCGTGCAAGATGTCAATAGATTTGTTAAAAAACACCCCACGCTGTTGTCAAATTTATTTTTTACCGTTCACAAAACCATTTTTTTTTAGTTTTCTTAAAATATAATTTATTACAATTTTAACCTTATTTTACTATTGTATGGAATTAAAGTGTAACCTTATCTTACCTGAACACTTCCCATAGCATACAATATCCCATACGAAGCGGCCTGGGCTCGGATATTGTTTGACGTTGACAAATTGATGCGCGGTCATAGTTGACCGTTCCTTCGACAAACATATTGAGTGATAAAAAGTAATATTTTACCAAGCAATTCTTAATAATAAAGCTATATTTTATTCTAATTGGAGCTGTACTGCAAGACAATACCGTGTGATAAGACAATGCGTGTTCTAGGCTTTATTATGGTGAGTGTTCTTAGGAACTATTTGACTTGGCGCTTGCGTCATCCTTCCTACATCAATCGACTGGACTGGCTGTCCTCCGCGGTTTGCTTTCCGCAGTCATTTTTACCACATACGTGCAACATGTGGAACGAACTCTTCTTCTTCTTCTTCTCCATAACAAAACATCTTTGCGAAGTGGCGGATAGCTTTATTGACGTTCAAAAAGTATTCTGTATGAATCTACTTTGAATAAAATATTTTGA
>DWOP01000018.1:0-14539 GCA_018251135.1 Cephise aelius
TGAACACAATATTTATTGTGTAAATATTCAACAGACAGACTGTTTAAACTGGGTACATGAGTATAAACTGAGTTCAGAAGATTGTAGAAGTTTAAGACCGGATACATTACTTATTATTGGTAATTCAAACGAATCTGTTTAAGAGTTAAGTGCAAAAAGCTAATATCACACGGTATTGACATCAATACGCAGTAGTAATGGACCAACTCTATTTATGTCATTGTCATATCTATGAGATGTGATAGCCTAGTGGTTAAGATTCGCTCCTCTCAAAATAGGGGTCTGGAGTTCAAACCCCAGGCACGAACCTCTGATTTTTCTAAGTTATATGTGTATTATACATTAAATATCACTAGATTTATCGGTGAAGGAAAATATCGTCAGGAAACCTACATACCTGAGAGTTCTCATAAGAAAAAAAATATCAGAGGTATGTGAAGTCTACCAGTCTGCACTTGACCAGCATGGTAGACTAAGGCCTATATCCTTCTCATTCTAAGAGACCTGTGCTCAACAGAGGAACAGTAAAGAGTTGATGATGATAATATAGTATCTAATGATATTACAAATTGTGTATTTTATCAGTTTAAAGAAATATAATTTTAAAACATGTGCCCAATTAGGTTTATACAACATTTAGTAACATAAATAACATAAAGTGATATATGATAATAGTAGTGAAGTATGATATATAAAAGTATACCTGATGTTCCACATCTGTAGTCTCAGGTGGTGGCCATGTGTATTCTTTAACATCAGCAGCAGTCCATACTTTGTTACTGCAAGTGAAAAATGATAGTAATACCAGTCTCCTAAAATTTTATAAATCATATTACATTACTAACACCCTTAACTTACCTATCAAACAGATCAGCAAACTTTGATTTTTTCATTTTATTGCTTTCATTAGTAGAACTTTTTACAGAACTTTGCGAATCCTCATCCAAGAGATGAGATGGCCTGAAAAACATATTAGATTGCACATTATTTATATAGTCAAATACTTTAACATATTAAATTTTAAATAATAAGAATATTAAATAGGTATAGTACTTTGCAGGAGTAGCGTTGTCATCCATCATACAAGTTTCCTCCTCAAACAACTGTACTGTTGTCGTGGCCGGCCCACAAACGCGGCCATATATTCCCATAGTTTCCTGAAATACATGAAAAAAATTTCAAGAACTGAACATGCATATTAATATGTCCAAATTATTATATAGCAGCAGTTTCTATATCTTTGCTGGAAAGCTAAAAAATATGAAAGCACTGTTATAGTCAATAGCGCTTTAATATTTCTGGCTTTGTAATGACGACGTCAAATTGTTCAAATTAAAAAAAAACAATAATTGATATGTTGAATGTCGTTTTCAGTCTGCAGAAACACTTTAGTGGGAAACACTGCAACATTAAAATATAAAGGGCTAAGATTACAATAAGTCTTTATTTATATGACGTTGCATTCAACACGGGAATCAAGTTATTAAGTATTTCTGCGTGTACACAGTCACGTGGTTGTGATGTATTGTCATCTTTAGGCCTTATGTGAGTAGGGACAGTAATCTTTGAATGTATAGTAAGAAAAGTACCTTAATATACATAGCTCCCCTGCCACCGCCCCGGCCGCGGCCGCGTCCACCGCGCGGCGTCTTTGCCGGCGTGCGGCCGCGCCCACCGCGACTTCCCCGCCCGCCCCGCCCCCCTCGACCTCTGAACTCTCCTACCAGTTCGGGCGACTTCATCAATGCACCCTCTAAGTTAGGCAGTGTATTCTCCAGAACCACCTTCAACTCGGTATTCTCCCCGAAGAATTTCAATTCCGTCGACGACGAGGTTCGTCTTCGGCTCGTGAGCGGAGTGGAGCACATGGACGGCATCTTGTCTAGAGCCTCCGTCATCCGGGGCAGCTTTATCCTTGAACTCGTGGGATCGATCTCTTCTTCTGGTTTTTGTTCGATGAAGATACTATTGGCGGTTTCGACGGCGGGCTCGGGCGTCGGCGTGGGGGTGACGTCGAGTCGTCTGGCACCCCGACCGCGTCCTCTACCCCCTCCTCTAGGCTTAACGAGAACTACAGGTCGATCCCTGAAAAAAAAATATTAACAGCTTTTACAAATTAATTAACCAATAACATTCATGTACAATATGGCAATCATTACGGCATAAATAGATTACAACAATTATTATAAAGTACCTGGACAATCGAAGCGATCTCTGCGGCCGCTCCTCTAGAGCTGGTACCGGCAACGTAATAGCTGGTTTCGCACCCTCGGAGACTGGCAATTTACGAGGTCGACCACGTTTTTTAGGTTGTGGAGTTACATCCACAGGTTTAGGAATGTCTATACAGTCATTAATAATTACGTTAGGTGTTATCTTAGAGTTATCGACTTCTAATGGGTCCTGTGACATTTCATCAGGAGTCATATTATAATCGCGAGATTCAGAATTATCGTGAAATATCATCTCGTGTATTCCAGGCTGAGATTTCTCTGAAGGTAATGTTACACTGACAACGTCCGAACTGCCGGTTGATGTACTAGATTCCAACTCGGAAGTCAAGCAATTATCTTTTTGTGTGCAATGGATATCATTAAAGGGTAATGATTGTATTTGTTTTGCTTGTAAATTAGACAAAATATTATGTAACTTTGAGTTTCCATTTTTAGAGCAGTTCTCATTATTGACAAGCGAATGATTTGTGGTTTTCATACCCTGTTTGTTTTCCAACTGTTTCGTTGGAGATAATTGAGGACTTTTTGATATAATAGGTGTTATTGTAAGAGCCTTATTTGATAATAATTGTCCAAGCTTTAATCTTTTTGTCTCCAACACTGAAAGTTCAGGCTCTTTATTCTGCGGTTGGCTGATATCAGCTGTAGACATTCTCTTACCAGCGTTTCGCCGTAAAATAGGCGCTTTCTCTGCACTTTGAACTATCCTTGAACTACGCAATCTCTTACCCATAGGCGTGGTATTTGTATCACCGTGTGTTTTTCTTCTACTGTTTAAAATACCCCTATTTTGATGAATAACATCATTAATGTAACCTTGAGTATTGTCAGATGTTTGTGTATCTGGTCGTTTCACATCTTCTGTTATAATTTTAGCAGAGGGGCCATGATCAGTCTTATTAATCTTTAATATTATTCTGGGAGAATCTTGATCGGAATTTTGATTTATTACCTTGTCATGAGAGACATTTATTTCTAATGGTTTTGTTACACTTTCATTCACCTCCTTACAAAGCTCCTGTATTGAGCGAACTTTTATATGTACCGGCGAAGCCCTTGTATCATTGGATTTTTCGCTAGATCTATCGGGTTTATCATGTGACAAGACAGCATTTAATTTATCACTTATAATCTCTTTCTTCATCGAAATATCTTTCGATAGTGGAGAGTGATGTTCTTGTCTGGATTGTGGAGGGGATGAACAGTTGCTTACTTTTGATTTGCTGTCATCAAGAGCAGTTTCTACATCTTTTCTAACTTCGAGTAACTTCATCAGCAAAGTACAATTTTGCCGAGAATGAGATTGATGCAAATTTTGTACAAGTGGAATATCTGATTCTATGGATTTTTTTAGATTCTGATTAACATATTCTGGAATTTTATTCAAACCATCTACATTCAAAGGTTCTAACTTAGCACTTATTTGTGCAGAATCTTTTGTCAATGCATTTTCAGGCATATCTGATGCAGTCATTTTATCTTGACTTTTCTGTTCTATTAATTTTATTTTACTATCTTCGGATCCTTTTGTGTTAATTACTTCTCGTATACAGTTTCCTTCAGGCTGTAGGTCTACTCTCTCTGAGGACTGTATATGTTCCGATGTACATTTTTCACCTATATCATCTGAAATTTTTATACTTGAGCTAGCAGCTGAGCAATTAACTTGTTCTACTTTATTTGGGGAAATGTCTTTTGTATTATCCAATGCTTGTGGCTTTACAATAGGTTTAATATTAAGTTTTGATACATTTGGTATATTTTCATTGATATTGTTATAATGCCCAGTGTCATCATGCTTCTCAATACTGTACACATTTTCATTTGTATTAGAGTCAGACTTAGCTTTCATATTTATTTTCATAACCAATGGTGGATTTTTGACTACCGTATCTTCAATTTCATCATTAGCTTTGGACTTAATATCATCAGGTTTTAAAACTGGTTTGATATTTAACTTTGTTACAACAGGCATACAGCCATATTTGATTTCAGTTTTTAAGCAATCCTTCTTTGGTGAAGATGGAGATTGCCTTCCTTCATCAGGTTTCAATAATGGTTTAATATTCAATTTTGTTACAACTGGAATATGATCTTCATTCAAAGAACTACTACTTGGTTTAGGCTCCTCTATGTCATTAGGCTTGCAAATTGGTTTGATATTTAATTTTGTTATTACTGGTATTTGATCAGTGTTATCATCACTAGAATTTCCAGTTTCTGATGACTGGTTTTCACAATCTTTATGTACATCCTCATGTAAAGGCTTAATAATAGGCTTAATATTAAGTTTAGTAACAACAGGTATACTATGCTCAGCAGCATTCAAATCATCACAGTCTTTTTCTTCAGAAGAGTTTATCTCTGGGCTTTTTATGGGTTTAATATTTAATTTAGTTATTTTAGGTACATCTTCTGTACTAGAATCTACTTCACTATCCTTAGGTTTAACAATAGGTTTAATATTTAATTTCGGAACTACAGGAACTTTAGCATCCAAAGTGTCAGATGTTTCTTCACTTTCAGTAGGCTTTACAATAGGTTTGATATTTAATTTTGTCACTACAGGGATATGATCATAGTCATCATTTGACTTCTTCGAAGTTTTAGGTAGTGCCTCATTATCCATTTTAGTTACAGGTTTTATTGTGATTTTAGGCACATGTGTGTTTTCTTTAACATCTGTACTGGAAGCAAATGATTCTGTAGAAATTTTCAATTTAGGGATTTGGACAATATCGCATTCATCTGAAATCTTTTCTTTTTGTGCACTATCTGGAGGTTTTATTGGTTTAATTGTTAACTTTGGACTGAGAGGTTGATTTTCAGTTTTTCCAACATTCTTAATTGTTAGCTTCGGAACTTTTTCCGATTGCCGTTCATCTGTCTGACTTATAATCACTTTAAGCTTTGATGGACTTTCTGTTCCTCTACTCTGTTCATCATTTTCACTGTTTTGAATACCTTTTATTGTTAATTTTGGAATATTTTGCTCCGTGTAAAATTTTCCTTCAGTTTCAGTACCAGGTTTACCCAGTTTAATAGTAACTTTAGGGACTATATCAGATGGCCCTTGATCTGATGCTGACGCCTGGTCTGACGTGCTTGTGCTTTCATCATTTTCTGAACATTCCGATTCAGATATTTCACTACTGCTGGACTTTCTATGGAAATCAGTGATTTTCTCTGGTCTTTTAGGAATAGGTTTTATGTTGATTTTAGTTACACTTGGTATTTGGTCATTGACTTCTACCAGATTTTCTTGATTTCCTTGCGTTGGAGGTTTTATTGGTTTGATTGTAACCTTCGGCACTGGTGCTTTAAGTTCCTCAACCAATTTATTTCCCAGTTTTATTGTTAATTTAGGAACCTGTTTTGTAACTTCAGGTTCAGTCTCATGAACAGTTTCACTACTACTGTCATTTTTCAACACATCTATAGTATCTTTTTCAGTTTCCTCTGTCGAACTAGGTACAGATAGGTTTAACTTTATTGGTGGTACTATTTTCGTTTCCTTGTTAATATCCTCTGATGATTCTGATGTATTAGGCACACTCTCCTGTAATGATTCATTATTTCTGTGACATGTATCGTCTTTTGTTATAGTAACAATTGTTTTACTAACTGATTCTGAAGATTTGTGAGCGGTTTCGCTGTCAGGTTGAATAGGTGTGCTATCGGACACCAAATCACTTTTTACTGGTTCAATATCTGCCTTTGATGTACTAATGCAACTTGTTGACTCAGAACAAGATTCAATAGAGAGATTTTCAGATGATGTTGACTGACACTGTTCACTTTCTCTTGGCTGAGATTGTGTGGGATTAATATTTTGTGTAGATAAACTATGGCTTACTTGCGGAGTAATTTTTTGTCTAATTAGCTTAATTTTTTTAGGAGGACACATTGATGTTTCTGCTTGGCAGACACTAACTTCACTTACATTTCTAATCTCTTCTGGCTTTACATTACCGTGTACAGGGGGCACAGCATCCGACGAACTAGACACATCCTTGACAATGCACTCATTAGTTTGTTCCGATGTGTTAAGGTTAATACTTTGTGAGTCCACTGTTGATGACACAGTAGAATCAGGCCTACGATCACTAGGTGCGGGTCGCACAAGACGTCTTCTGAGAGGCGACCGTGTCACAGTTTCAGTAACTTGCACTCTTCCTTCATTCACACTATTGTCACTAGAGGTTGACTCTGCACTTTCAACAGTCACATTTTCCCGAATATCACTTGACGTCACACATTTTACTGTCCGTTCACTTGATGCACTATTATTAGAGTCTAATGTGGGTTCAATTGATAGAGGTTCACTGCTGGATGGAATATTTGGGGGCGGACTGCTAGGTGGCACCTCTGAACAAGATGCAACAGGCTCCGTTGCATCTGTGGTTTCAACTGTATCAATACAGTGAGGCTTAGGGGAGCTTGACAGTGGTATACAAACACTATCGGAAGTCGCCTCTGTCGTGGCCTCATTCTGCGACGTACTTGCGGCTTGCACATCAACACATTCAGAACTTATCACATTTTCACTTTTGGCACTAATGACAGCAGTTGTGTTTGGTGACAGTGATGCATTTTCGGTTAAATCACTTTTTACTTCTTCTTTCGCACTTTCCGACTGTTCAGTATTCTGAATTGTGTCACCGCCATCATTAGTATCTAAGACGAGAGGTAAGCGTTTTGGTGCCCCGGGACCGTCTACGATCTCGTCTATCATGTCCAAGATCGCTTCGGTGCTAGTGTTGACGTCGTGCGTCGACGGTGAAGGCACACTGTCGCCATCGAAGTTATCTTCCGACATCGCGAGGTTTTCGCCTGTCGTTCTCGATTCCGAAGATTCTTGCTGCGAACTACTAGTTGCATTGATGTCCTCAATAACTCCGATGTCCTTTTCCCGCGCCGATGTGCGGCGGGAGGCGATCGTTGCAGCGCCCGCATCATCCTCTGAACTCTCCATTATCTACTGTTTCGCGACGCTGTCATATCTGAAATATAAAACGTCCGCTGGGTGATATTTACGTTACGAATGGGTAACCTGACGACGTGAGAGTTTGACGAACCACAGGCACCATTCTAATTCACCATAACGCTACAGAAATATGTTCACTGTGTCCATGGTGTTGATTATTGTACCTACACATGTACTTTATTCTCATATTCACGACGTTTACGTGTCGTCCGAATACGCGCGGGGTCTTGAAAACTATCCATTCAACACCGTAAACCGGCAAACAAAAAGCTTGTATACGCCATTTTTAAAACCAAAGACATGGCAGGTTTGGCTGTATGAGCCAATAAAAAATATTTTATACAGACAATTCGGCCATTGTCGTGTTGGTAAACTGCAAGAAGCCCATAGATCGCTCCACTTGAGCTTTTAGCTTGTAAAAGAGTAATAAATATGCCTTTCGACATGTGGTAAAACGAGTAGGATAATAGCTCCAAACGTAAACGAGATTATTTCATATGGCAACTGCAATGATAGGAAAATAAAAACCAATATACATGTACGATCAGCTTTAAATATTTTATATAGGTTAAATATATTTACGAGAAACCCGAAATACTGTTTATCACCGTAAAAACATAAAAAGTGATTAAGATGAAAAACAATACATTTTGTCGTATAAATTAATTACGTCATGGGGGTTCTTTTAAGTTAACCATTTTATACAAAGTAGAAACGTGATATTAATTTATAATTTAATTGATTATAAGATCTTTTAACAGTTATTTGATGATGTCCATAAATATTAAAGTTATGTTTATGTTTTAAAATATGCTATTCATCGACAATATTGTGTAACAGTATTATGTATATTGATAGCTAAAATATCTTTGTCCAATTTTGACTCTGACAAGAACATTTGGCTTTGGTCTTTAAACGTTTTGGCGGGAAAAAGAATATATCATTATTTTTTAGGGTTCCTAAAAGTTACCTAGTCCTAGTTAGTTCTTAGAGCGTTATGGAATGGTGAAATACCTATGCGCTCCAGGCTTGTTACGTTTTTTAATAAGAAGTATAAGCAATATCCCGATAAAATTTACAATAAGAATGATTAGGAACGTTTTATGAATACATATAAATATGAAAACGAATAAAATATAAATAAGAACATAATCAAAAACACATAATATGGACTACAATTTTACATTCCAAGAAACATGCATAAAACACATAATAAATTATGGTTATACTTATATATCTGTACATGAAATCGTTACTACTACCTTTGTATAATACTATTTTGAAGTAAAACGTTGAACACATCTTATTTTTGTGATTGGTAATTACTACTCTTGATTTTTCTTCGAATAGGTGGTTCCTAAAATTCTGAATGAATCCCGTTGGAAATTTTTTGATACTCTGTGAAAGTCGTGAAACTTGACTTGACCAATGACAGATATTTAATTTACTATTTTTACCACAGAGTAACTTGAATATTTTTACCTTATGACTTATGTCATTTTGTCGATAAATAACATCAAATTAAATATAACCATAAAAACTCGACTTCAAAAGTTTAAAAGACAAAAAATAAATAATTATAGTAACTATTGATTCTAGGAATTATCAAAATCAAAATGACAACAATTCGTCCCTTTACCTGTGAAGATATGTTGACTTTTAATAATGTGTAAGCTATTTACTTATATATAACTCATCCTTAATTCTTGTTTATTTTGAAAGTCTCAAGTAGTATTAAATCTATTTTGTTGCAGTAATTTGGACCCACTTACGGAGACATATGGCTTGTCATTTTATACACAATATTTAGCTCATTGGCCGGAGTACTTTCAAGTTGCAGAATCACCCAGTGGCGAGATTATGGGCTACAGTAATATTATCTTTTGTGAATTTTATTTACACTAATTCGTGCTATTTCGTGCTGAATACTCCATAACGTTGTATAATTTGTTAGGTTTTAAAAATTGGTTATAATTATATCAACACTTCTATACTTATATAGAAATGCCCAGGTAAAGAGAGCACTAACGACATCCGAAATCCCTATGCTAGTCTCGCTAATGTATGCTAATAATAATAACAATAGACTAAAGTGTGAACATGCTAATCTTTAAAATTACTGGTTGGATTTAAAAAACATATTTTTGTGATAGTCATATTCATGAGGCTAGGCTGGGAGGCTATAAGCCATATAACATTACGTGGAATATCTTTAAGTTAAATAATGAAACCAGCTAGTTTTCTAAATGTAAATCTTAGTTATTGTATTGATTGTTAGTTCTATGTCGCTTCTGTTTTCTGTATGTTAGTTATTATTTCATTCTGAATATTCATGGACCAATTTGTTACATGATTGTGTGAATCAAATCAAAAATGTTATTTCATTATATGGTATTTACATACACTTAATGAATGTCAATATAGATATAGCAAATTCATCAGCTTTGAGTGCTCTTTTGGCTAAGGTTAGCTGGGAGAAGAAAGACAGCAGTGTGAATTATTGAACACTTATTTTTCAGTAATGGGTAAGGCTGAGGGACATGGTGAGAATTGGCATGGACATGTTACTGCATTGACCGTGAGCCCTGATTACAGGCGGTTAGGGCTAGCTGCTACTTTGATGAATATCCTTTAAGATGTTTCTGAAAAGTGAGTTTTTCATCGTAATGCTAATACAAAAACAATTGATGGGGTATAATGCACATGAATTTTACAAATACAAATCAGATGCATGGCTTTATTCAAATGAATTAAATTTCTTTTTGTTGTTCTTTAAATGCAGTTGTAAGTTCTTATAAAAAAAATAGCTATTTCTTATGAAAACTATTTAATAACCAGGGTTTCTTAAAAAAATATGTTATTTTCTATTTCTATATAAATAGATATATGCTATGAAATTATGTTATCATAGCATAAAGATAATAGGAAAATATTCAACACAAGAACAAAAAACTATATTGGAGACTTAAAAAACTAAACTATAATTTTTTTTATTCCAATTCATTTTTCATTATCATCAAACAATCTAGTTGCAGAAACAATAACAGTAAATTATTATTTTGTTTTAGGAAGAAAGCCTATTTTGTGGATCTTTTTGTTCGAGTGAGCAACAAAGTAGCAATTAATATGTATAAGAATTTAGGATACATTGTGTATCGTACAGTACTGGAGTACTATTCTGGAGATCCCGATGAAGATGCTTATGGTAATAAAATTGATTTGTCTTTCTGCTATCTTGTTGATATATATTTGGTATTTTACTTTTTGTCATGCTTAGGAGCTAAAAGTATATTATACAGCCAGATGTATTTATTTTATGATTTTCTAATACTACATGGCAGGAACCCTAAAGTTTAGCAATTATGTAAGTCATTCTTATCATGTTGATCACATTATCACGTCCACAGTCACAGTATCAATCACGTCCATCTGGCAATTATCAGACACTATATCTATAAAATCTATTTTTTCAGATATGAGAAAGGCTTGTTCGAGAGATGTTAGTAAAAAATCTGTAATTCCATTGACTCATCCAGTGAGACCTGAAGATGTTGATTAAAAGCTTAGAATTGAAAGAGCTATGCATGCTATATTTGTAAACTATCTAGTTTACAGTACAAAATTGGTTAAAGGATAGGCTATATCGTATTTAATGTAAAATAACAAATAAAGGACAAACAAGTATGATATTATTGTTTTAATTCAATAAATGTAACAATATAAGTCTGATAAAATGTAAGTTTCATTTGTTAGAGCACTTGCAAGAAATGAAATAATATGAGAAGGTGGTGTACAAATTTATTAAAACAATATGTAAATCTTGGTTGTGTTATTATTGAAATCTTAGAAATATATCATTCATTACTGTCATTGCTGTCTTCACTGTTATTAGAATTTTCCTGAGAATTTTCATTTTGCTGTTCACTCTCTTGATTAGCTTCTTTGGTAGGAGGCTCTGTCACTTCTTTCTGTTTTCGCCATTGTTTAGCAGCTGCAAGCAACTTCAAGTTGGGTCTGACCATTTCATCTTCTGGGAATATATAATCAAACACTTCTTCCCATCCCTCCTCTATACCATTTTCTGTGACAATCTTCTGTCTCTTTTTCACTCTTCTTGGCATTTTAGCTAACACTTTTTCAAGTTTAATCTCATCACCTATTTCTGTTTCAAAATCTTTCCATGCTTCCAATAAAAGTACTCTTGATTCTTTTTCACCAGCACTTCGTAAACTATCATTGCCTCTTTCATAAACCCTTCTAGCTAATTCAACATTGATATTGTCTGGATTTTCTGCATTAAGCTCAAATTTGGCATAAGACAGCCATACTTTTACATGAACAGTTCTTTCTAGCAATCTTTCGTATAATTGTCTAGCTTTTTCAGTTTCTCCTTGAGTTACTTCAAAATCTATATAGCTTTTCCATAAAAGTTCTGGCATATCTAGTCTAGGCTGACCAACGGCTATTTCATAAATAGCTCTAGCCCTATCTATATCACCAAGTAATGTTTCTAATTCAGCAAACTTGATCCATGTTACACAATTTTCTGGTCCATATTCTAAAAATTTTTGATATAATATTCTACATCTATCGAATTCTCGGAGCTGGATTTCCAAGTCAATATACCCTCTGTACAATTTATCTCTTGGACACATTCCCAGTGCCATACCTAAGGTCTTCCTTGCTTGTTTTAAATTTTTACATCTGACTTCTAATTGAGCATACATTAACCAAATCTTTGAAAATGTGAATATTTTGTGTGGTATTAATTCTAAACATGTCCTATATACTTGTCTTGTACGTTCAATATCTTCTGCTTCTAATTCTTCATATAAAGCATAGTTTATCCATAAATAAATATAGCGTCTCCAAAATTGTTTATCTTTTGTTGGAGGTACATTAGCGATAGCCCTTTCATAGGTGTCTCTTATAACGTCAACATTGCCTTCATTTTCTACAAGTCTGATATAATCAAACCATGCATCATAATTAGTTGGATTTTCTATTACTTCTTGTTCATACATGTATTTTCTCTTGTTTACAATTACATCTTCAATACCAGATCTGTCACCATATTTCTTTTCATGTATAGTGTAAGCTTTATATAATTCTTTATTTCTATCTTTAGGGATATGATCCAGAGCATATTTGTATATAACTCTAGCTCTATCATGTTCTTTCTGATTTTCTTCAAATTTAGCAAAAGCAATGAACAACCTTTCATCAAGTTCTTCATCCCCAAAGAACTCAACTGCTCTTTCATATACCTTTCTTGCACCATTTATAAAACCATGGTTTTCTTCAAATCTAGCATATTTGATCCAATGTTTAATGTCAGGGTGTACCATAACAAACCTTTCATATATTTGTCTTGCTCTGTCTAATTCTTTGTATCGTAATTCAAAGTTGATGTACGTTTGCCATGCTTGTTCATCTGGTTGCCACTCCATCCATCTTTCAAATACCTTTAAAACAGATCACATGTTTTAGCACACAAATAAGATAATTACTTCTATTAAAAAAATTAAAGAACTTTACCTGTCTTGCCCCTGCAATATTTTCGAGCATTTCTTCCATGTAAGTATATTTGTACCAGAATTGTGAGACTCGTGGCAGAATGGTGACTGCTCTATCCCACAAATTACGTGCATGATTTACTTGTCTATTGCGCATTTCCATTTCAGTGTATTTCAACCTAAAATTGTAGATTTTCAGAATATAATTGTGACACACTTGACAATCATTTACTTGTAATGGTAGCTATAATGAACTTTCTCTATTAAGTCCTTGCAAGTGGTGAATACTGCATTACTACAGTTAATTGGCTTATTAACATTAATTTTGGTAAATTATAATAAACATACAATATGAAATAAATATACAATTAAAAGGAAATATCTATAAAGTTACCACAAATAATTTTACATCATGTACAGGTAAGTTGATCTCACCATAGAGTGACATTTCGATGATCCACATCCAAAGCCCTCTCATATATTGATCGAGCTCTCTGTACTTGCTTTTGAGACTCCTCCCATTGGGCATATTTGAGCCAATTTCCTATCACCTGAAAAGTTATAAATACAAATAGCAAATAAACATTGAAATTATATAGTTGGTGAGAGTTAAAGGAACGAAGTTCCTTATCGTGCGTTGTGAAAGGGGACTAGACGGAAAAAATTCTTACGAAAAGTTGTCATGACACTTTTTGTTGCTATAGTAACCTATTGTAAACTGTGCGGCGTCGCATGTTTTCTGTCTGTCTCTCTCTCTCTTATAAAAAGCAAGCCAGATATTTTCATTCTAAATTCATGTATTTTTTATACATGCTGTGTCTACTTTCTTAGGATTTTATCATCCTGTTAAGTGGACCAAATAAATATATATAAAAATAAATCAAATATCCGCTAGAAATTGTAAAATATCTGGCGATAAAAACACATAGTATAGATGAAGAAACCAGTTAAATTATAATATAACATACTGAGCATCAGGGTTCAGCAGAGCAGCGGCAGCAGCTTCCTTCCAAGCCTTCTCATGAGCAAGACGAGCTATGCGCACATCTTCAGCTTCCTCCACCGGCTTCAGAACGACCTTGGGGATGTTGTCCTCTTGGTGGAAGCCCTGACTGTCAGCCCAGTAGCGGACCTGGACAGTTTTATTTATAAGTTGAAGCTATATTTTTGGAGCATTATGAAAAAGAGTTCAGAGAAGATTTTTACAGTTGGTAACGGAAATTCACACCAATGATTCGTTATCCTGTAGTTTTATAGCTGTGGTGTTTTTTCCTTACCGCCTATGATAACATACATTATAAATAATATATAAATATTTAATCTTTGTTGCCAACTGTTACATACGTAAGTATGTACAAGATGTGGAACGAACCTCCTCCCGATGTATTTCCGGAGCTCTATTGACATTGGCTTCTTCAAGAAAGGTGTTAAAAAGAGATCTTCTTCAAAGCTGGCGAAGCATTTGCGATTTCTCTAGTACAAGACGTAGGGTAGATAGGTTAGTCTACCACTAGTACCTATCTAGAATTTCTCCCCGCCACCACAATTCGCCGTGGTCACGATCCATGTAAGTGGGTCGGAATATCGGCAATTAAATATGAAATATCGTGAGTACCCATGATTATATATTGTTAAAATGGATTCCTGTGGTCCAGGCGACTACTTTCCATCAGGTGGCCTGTGTAATAATTAGTTTGTAATAAACTGCTAATTTCACAAAGTAATTTCTTTTAGTAGAGCCAGGAATGAAAAATCAATATGAGAATTATTAACTTAATTATTTGCCTCATGCCAAAAATCTT
>DWOP01000019.1:0-14500 GCA_018251135.1 Cephise aelius
ACTGAATAAAACATACATACTGAGTAATATACAATTACATAAAGTTTATGTTGTTAAAATAATCAAAAATATACATAATCATAGGTAGTAAATAGACCATTCCTACTCCTACAATTCTATTGAACCTTCGTCCCTAATACTACGTAGCTGATTTCTTTTCTTTCTATGCGCAAACCCATATGCCACAAACCTTGTAAGCTATTTATAGAAGTGTCTCTACTTTATTTGTAACATCCAACAACCGCTGCCCACCGCCCGCCGCCTCCTTGTCGTTTACGTTAAGGATTTTATCGCTTTTCCTACGGCTCTACAAAAATAGAACTATGCTCTATCTGTACAATACTTAAGATACAGACAATTGTAAGTACTATCAATTTTCAAATTTCGAACGTTTTTTAATATCCTATTATATACATACATATTTTTATGAACAAATATATGAAATCAAGACATAAGAAACTTTAGTACCTTTATAACATACCAAACTAAAACAATGGATGATTTCAAGGGTTGTAATTTATACAAGCAATTCCGATTTATTGAAACGATTGAAGGAAACTCGCTGCTTTCCTCGGAAGTGACATGGCGCCGCGTTGCCCCTAGAGCTGTTTTTGACATATCGATAAACACTTACAAAAACACCCAAAACGACCTTCCCACTAAAGCAATAAGAACTAAAATGGAACCATTGTTGTAACCAATATAATCTTTCGAATCGCAGTTGCCATCGTCGCGAGGAAATTTTCCTTTTATTGTGTTAGCGAATGCTTATTGTATATCCGAACGTTTTCCCCATTGTAAGGCGCTACGAAACCGCGCCTCCGTGGTATTACTTTACAATTGTGTGATGATAAATCGCTAAGGCGATACATTAAGTCCATTCCAAAACAGAGTATTCAGAGCATTTTAGTTTCTATTGTTAAAGTATTAACCGCTAGAAAAATAAATTGTTTAGAATATAGGTAGAAACTTCTTTTAATTGTCAAGCTAATGTAGGAAAACTATGAGTTTATCATAAATGTGTATCTAATATGCGCTTGTTCAAAACACGAGTAAGTTGGATTGCAATCTTACCTCTTCCTCGGTGGTGGCGGTATTGACGGAGTCCATGCTTTGACAAAGTGCAAGCTCCATGTTCTTGTGTTGAGGGGAAGCGGCTCGCGGCGAAGGCTGCTGCGGCGGCACCAGCGCGCCCTGTGTCGCTCCTGCCGCCTGCTGCGTGCCTGCGCCGCCCGTAGCCGCGGGACTTTGAGCCGCTTGCAGCCCTTGCGCCGCCTGCAGGTTTTGAGCCGCTTGCAAGCTTTGCGCCGCTTGAAGACTCTGTTGAGCTTGGAGCGACTGTAGCGACTGATGAGCCAGATTCAACTGATGCTGCTGCACGATGCTCTGTTGTACTATGCTCTGCTGCACTTTGATGTGCTGGTGCACAGCGAGTTGATGTATAGGGTGCAGGGTGGCGGGGGGTGTGGGGTATGGAGGGGAGAGCCGCTGTCGCTTCACTTGCGCACTCTGAAGCGCTTCGTGCAGCCTCTTCACCGGTAGGGGGCTCTGGCCGAGGTTATCCACGGCTATGGCGGGGCGTGCCGGCCGAGTCGCTTGACTCTGGCGAGCACCGACTGTTCAGTGACAGGGGAGAAAACACGCGCGACGCGACGTGTAATCGATATCAGCACATTGACAACGGCGCTTCACTACGCGCGTTGCGGTACGTAAGTTAATTGACTTGTCAATTTAAACGTTGTTAAAATAAAGGTTTATTGCGCGCCTAAAGCGAATGTTTATTGATTATCCCAACGCTTCGGCACTTGTGTTCTCATTCGTCTGAGTTAGTACTCAGCTCATAAACCAATCCTGAAAAGAAGAAAAAAATACATTTAAAATATGCTAACGTAAATATATGCATTATCATTGATATGGTAATAGACAAATATAAAAGGCAGCCCGACGCTAAACGATGCACGAGTTTGATCCGCACATAAACCCATGACAATTCTAAACATTTCCGTTCCTTGCTGACTTCAATTAGCAGGAGAATCCCCTTAATGCTTCTATCGACAAATCGATAAGTACCCTCCGGTACATTTCAACCCAACTCAGGAATTTTATTGAGGCACCAAGATTTACGATATCAGGCGAAAATAATGAATAAAATGGAGATTCTAGTGGTTGCAATAAAAGTCACGATAAAAATCTGACTCGACGATTTTCTTTTCAAATCGTCCAGTGACGTTTGGTAGGTAATTGGTGTAGAATTGATGCCATAGAACCATTTTCTTAAAATAAACAAGGACTGAATGTTTAAGAGGTTATTAGTCTACGAAATGTAAGGTAATTTGAATCGAACTTATTACTACTCTGTATCTCTCTATTGACAAAAATTTAGGTGAGAATGTTATTGTTATAGTCGAAACCATGGATATATTTATGCATGCAAATTAAATTTATTTTAAGAAATGCTTCTGTTGATGTGATGAGGGCAATATTTAATCCAGGATTAAGATCACAGTAATCATTATACATATAAAGTAATATTAAGTATGTATAAGTAGGCTACTGGTTTAATTTTAATTGCCATTATAACGTCCTTGAGTTTCATGCCGGTGATTAAACTGATGAATTTCGGGACCAATTCCAACAAAATTAATTCTTAAGACTATGGATTTTCGGTATATTTTGGTTCGTACAAAATAAGTTATTTTAAAATGTCAAACGAACGATTGCACACATGTGGGTGTTAGTCCGCCATTTAAATTGTTACTCATACCAATAAACACGTAGATCTAATTTAGAGACAAGAATGATGATATCACAAGCATCGGTATAGAAAACTAATTTAAGGCCTATTTAAGACAATCGCCAGATTTTATATATCTAGAACCACTTCGATACAGCGTTCCGCACTTTCCATTTACACCAAGTAGCGGAGAAGAATTTCTTCTATTGTCACTAAATGTTTGTTTGTGTTACTGAAGAGATTGTTGCTGACATTTTTATTAAAATTTGTCGATATGAGTTCTGTGCTTCTAATTACAGTGATCAACTTAGCTTTAACACATTGGAATTTTAAAAGTATACAGCAATTCCAGTAATAACATCATTTTTAATCTTAGTTGTTCGTGTTTTCGGATAGGTGACGATTAATTCTAATTTTAAAATCAATACAAAACTATTGTCCTGCCTATTGAGATGCATATTCAATACAACTTTTTTAAACTAATAAAAGCCTTGCAGCTATGTGAATTATTCTAAAGGAAATTGACACCAAAAATAGCGGTGTTATAAACGTCCAGTATATAAACAGGTTTTAGTCCCACCGGATTCATATATCATGCACCAGACTTAAATTTGGTGACAGGAAAAGCCAAATAGTATGCGTTATAAAAACAAACAAAATAAAATGGAGAACTCAATGTGTAACAGTCACGTGTACCGAGCCACATCGGCTTGTTTGCGCCAAGGCCAATGTTTTTGCCACATAGCATGACTAAGGTGGCCACAAAAAACCTTAAATGTATCTCTGCAACAAAACAACACATCTTTTGTCTCACGCTTCAAATTTAAATACGACTGTGTCTGAAGCTGCGGTAGTACTTATATCTACGTTTATTGTTTTCATTATGCCACTTGTGGTATAAATTTACAAGTCTAAAAGTCTTCTCACAGTGTCTTCTGAAGACATTGGAACCGGCACTTATAACTATTATTATTAATATCGTATTTGGCTTAATCTAAACAACAACTCTGTGACAGTAGTAATATTTATAGCAGATAACAGAGGTGCAGTCTTAAATCTACTACACTTGTCTAGAACTTTCTATTCAATATTGCTTAGCAACCTCCTCGGAGAACTCTACTAGAAAGCACAATGCAAATCCCTTTGTTCGTTCCAAAAGAACTGAAGATTGTTCTTTAAACATTCTTACTAGAAATATCTATATTTGAAAACGTAATAAATAAGATCCTTACAACATGTTCGTTAATAAAAATTCATTAAATATTTTTCAAAAGAGATATCCGATTATAGGTACATTAAACTCAAATAGTAATGCAGATGAATCTTGACAATTTATTCAGTCGATGGGTGAAACGAAAAATTAAATCACTTGGATCGCGTTCAATTTAATATACTTCAATTTATGTTCCACTTTCTATAATAATAATAAATTTATTATTTAACATAAAGCATAACATCAGGGTCACAATCTATGCTTTTTGCATATTCAGTAGATTCGAACTAAATATGAGGACATTAAGCTTGTGCAAAGTAAAGATGAAGTGTTCTAGTGTAGCTTTAATTAAGCTTTACTAGACCAACTACAGTTAGCTGAAGTTAGACAGCACCTGTAAGCACTGAGTAATGATGTCCGAGGTGTATTTAGCTGACGCAATCCAGTAACACCTCGGAATGAAACTTAATTATATCGGCTCAACAAATATTTTCAAGTAGCACGTAAAGCAAACTTTCCTATCTTTCTGACTGTTTGTTTGTTGCCATCGCAAGTAATTGTGTAACGATTTTTAAAATTTATATTTTACTCTCTTTCAAATAACCTTCTGATGTAAGAAATGAATTTCAATGAATATATTGAACTTTCAACAAATGATTCAAATCTGAGCATTTGATACATAAGAGACTCGAATTTTCAAAAAATTTACATAATCGAAATGAAAACGAAATTTTTTTGTATTGTTTTTGTAATACAAAAATGTTCCCCATAATTAGATGCCACTCTCACCGTACACATATTGGAAGGTACCCATATCTTACAACTTTTAAAACAAAAGGAAAAGGAGCGTAAAATAAAAGAAAAAAATTATAATGCCGCAGTCAATAGTCTAGCATTATTTATAAACACAGTAAATATCCTAAACCTAAAAGACGAACTAATTTTTTTCAACTATTTTTGTCGAATCATATTCTTCTCGTTCACCCAGAATTCTTGCATCTACTGAAAAAAGTGCTGAAGTTTTCCCGCTATTTAGATTCAAAACAGCGGTGCAACATTTGAATGAGGAAGCTCTAAAGCATGCAAATGTTTGCCTAGTCGGTACCTGTACCACACGTTTCTGTATCATTGTGTCATCTTGTAGGAATGTGGAAGCGAAATGGGAACGAAATCAAAAGTGTAGCGTGTGTCCGCACAGGTATAGTATTATGTTACCTTTGCAATGTTGCATCATCAAGCACTGACATCAGACAGGTTTATTAACCATTCTAACAAAGACCGTGTCTGCTAATTGTACGATGTAATCTAGCTTGTAATCCACTGAGAATCTATAGATAGATTTGCATGTATTTATAATAATAGTATTATTTCTATAAATAGACAGATAGAAATAAAAAGAAGTTTTTAACAAAACTGTTTATTTGTCTTAAGTCGAATTAATTATTCTGATTTTCAGATTACACAGAAAAGCGGTAATTGCCATATCTATTTGCAAAATATAGCGTCTACACAAAATGGGTAAACTTTAACGCTTAAGGAAGTACAGTCGTGAAGAAAACAACCGGCAATATTTCCTAAGCCGCTGAACACTTTAATCCATCTGTGTATTTACGCTGCGGTGGGGCTCACAAACTAGTTTCAGCTTATGAGGAGACCATACAAATGCTTTTACATTTAAAATACCTAAATGATTAATATATTTATTAAATATAAATCATGTTAACACTAGTCACTTTTATGTTATAACACAATACACATATTATATTTTTAATTCATTCAAACTGACTGAATAATTATCAGTAACTCATCAACCCCTTAATGTCCTATTGGTCGTTACCAGGCTCCTCTCAAGTTGATAAACGAAACGACGTGCAGATAATCAGACATAACAAACCTTCTATAACTTTATAGGGAACTTTCCTGTATATAGCTTTTCGTCCTGTTTCTCTTTCATGTTAAAGCAAGTTGTAATTAAAAAAAAAGACAAATTTTATTTCCTAACACTACGATATACCCATATTTTACAATATCGAACAATTTGTTTCTTAAAAACATTCCTATGTTCATCTGTCGTAGTCAAGTACTCACTTAGCATGTGCCATGGTCTGACCACTGCGCTGATATTATTTGAGCTCCATTTTGAGTGACTCGGTAAATTAATTTCTAAAAGCTACCTTATACATACTGTACACCGTAGCGATAATCATTTATTTTAGTCCATGTTGTCTAAGTACTATATTAAAATACGTAATTGAAGCGGACATAAGCAAGTCGAAAGATACCTACTGCGTAAAAAGACTACACTCTGAACTTTATAATAAATATTTCCAATATTTTCTAAACCACTGAATACTTTAATCCGTCGAGGTATTAATAGTGCGGTGGGTCTGATAAACAAGCCCCAGCTCGTGCTCCATCCGTCTATATCTCCATCCGTTATAACTGCTAAGTCCCTGGAGATCGCATCGACGGGTCTTCGACAAGTGCGCGATTTATTAAGCAAAAAGCGATCCCTTGATACCAGTGAGAAAATATTTCTGTTTGCAAAGTGGACACCATGAGAATTTATCTCGAGGTTTTAAAATGATCAAGTTTGTCTGCAGATTTTTTTTTGCATGTCAGGGTTCCGCAGACAATTGGTGAAAATCGGAACTCTAAGAGTTTACTGTGATTTTCAACATGTGACTGCCAACATTTTCTGTGATTCATATTTATCAAGAAATGCAGTAAACATTTCTTGAACTACATATGTTGTATAAATTATTTTCCATTTACAAATTCATATCCAGATTTAAACAAGCCGAAGCCTTATTTCACCAATAAGGTGTTTACTGTAACATTGTTTCTGTGATAACAATAATTTTATTGGATTATTTTTGTACCCAGCATATATGAAAAGGATGAGTTTTATTGGAATTGACGTGCAATAAAACCTTTTAGGGATAACAGAAAAATCATTAATATGTGATACATATATATGAAATAAGTAAAATAAAGAATTGCTTAAATTAAAAGAAAAATAATTGAGAATCGGATCAGTGCAGACAGCATTGTAAAAATAACAAGAAAATTAAAAATTTCTTTTAGTAGAGCATACGAGATACTAGGTGTTAAGACCTTATTTTTTACTATTTAAGACTCAGTTTCGTATAATGGCGGCGGATGCTCGATTTAAAATAAATACTTCGGAATTAAAAATAAACTGTGGATATTTTAGCTAATTTCAAGTTTTTCTTGTAATAAATTCAAATATTGTGAAGAAAATTATTTAACAAGAATATTTTACTCTAATAAACCAATGATCATAGCAAATGGTGAATTTATTTGGAAACAAAATATTAACACCCTATAATATTCACCCTATCTATAATGACAATCACCGGACATAAACACACTTATCTCTAACTATGAGTATTGTACTTTAATTGAAAACTTTGAGGTCGGGTACAAAGAAATAGTTTTGCGGGTTGTTACGAGTTATTTGAAGACGGGAGGGGCAATGGGGTTGTTAATACCTTTGTCGGAACTTAGGTGGAATCTACTGATAGAATCTGACTATAACATTCTAATTTTACATATGTGCACGTCTATTTAGAGATATAAGTTATGGGAAATCTCGGCAACATTGAATTCCTAGATTGGCTTAATCATATTTACTAGTGACCTCACATGGTCGAAATTCGCTCATACATCAAAAAATAGTAAGATTGAAAGTTAATAAGGTTATTTTGACAAATATCTATTTAATATAATACCTTCCTTTTTATAAACTTGAACTATGTCAAATCCCAATGTTCCATGCTCATTGATGCTTAAACCGTGTACAAGCGTTAAATATTTTGTATAACATGAAATCTTTTAGAATATAACATTAAATATGTGACAAAAAATATGGATGAAAAATAGTACATAGTACTGTTTAAATTTATTAACCGTGTAGGATTTATGATATTTTAGTGGTCATTCGCTTATTTTTAGCAATTAATTATAATTATACAAATCCAATTAAAACGGCTTACATTGTAGCTTTGTGAAGTGTCCGAATCGCTATTCCATAAATGTGGCCAACAAAACAAACCCATTCAATTAACTACGTCAGTCCGACGACCAATGGAACCATTCGCGTAATGAAATTTCGACAGAAATATAAACTGGTAGTCGGTAGGTAGATGCAACAGCGTGTTATAAGTAATACATACATAGCGTCTATAATTTCAAATAGGTTTACCCCGATTAGTATTACGGATACCTATACAAGTTCACGTATACTTACAAATCTGAGAAACATTAGCCTTACAAAGTCATTAGAGAAACGCATTAGCATTTTATATTTTTAATTTGTTTTTGTACGTTAAATGAACATTTGTTTTTTATTCTACCAAGGCTAAAATATTATTACTAAAGTTAATAATAACAACTTTACTATGCAGGTAATTCGAACGCCGACTTCTCGACCTTAAATTAAGTGCGCTGACTGACCTATTAAGTCTTGGGCCCCACGTAGGTAACATTATTAACTTCCATTTTACTCGACACCGTCGTTATTAGTAGGACTTTCTTTCTGCTACTCTCTAATTACGAAAGTGCCTACGAAAATTAACACTTGCGAGCCGTTTCGTAATGAGTGTTCGATCTAATTTCAGAAGAACTGAAGCTTTGTTGATTTCAAGTCCATATTCATAGTGCGCTGCCGCAAATTGAATCTAATTGCCACAACGAAGTGTTGAATCAGACTGACCGAGCCGGCCTCGGCGACCTAAATTGTGCCTATTTACCCACTTAGGATGAGAACACCCACAGACCACCTGTTATGGAATGAATTTTCACGAGACGGTGACATCAGCTGTTGAAACGCCGCCATTTTGTCTTCTAGTATTCCCGGACTATAAATGAAATTATTGCATTCAAATTACGGTGTTCCATTTACACATTGTATTGGTGATAGTAACTAATCAATTATGTTTAAAATAATGGAATTGTCGTTTCTAATCTTTTTGCACTATATCAACTTCATTGCATTTGTTGTAGTAGCGTGAATAGGGTTCCGAATGGACTCTTATATATTTATTTAATTTATGTTCTCTTTACTGAGTTAGCTGTTAAATAAAAAGGTGGCAAAGAACGAATTTAATGTCTAATAGCATTCTCTACCGGTGACCCTCAGATAGATAATGTTAATGTTTGGTAGGTATGAAATATACTACTGGATAAAGTTGAATAACTAGCCTTACCCTAGCTAATGTTATTTTGTAGAAGTAAACAGTTTCTAATAGCATCCGTGTGGACTCTGAAAAATAAAACAAGTCATGTCCCATTTAATTAATCATCCAAATATATTTTATTGCGGGAAATATATTTTACTTTTACTCAGTTGCGGGCGTTACTCGGCCAGTGCTCTTGAGTTATTCTTAACTAGTTTAAATGTTGTATCTGGAATTTTCATAGTATGGATTAAAATTCAATCATACAAAGAAGATACATAATTATCAACTATTATGTTTTGTTTTACAATCTCGGATTGCTGTAACAGAAGATATTACAGTTAAAAAAATAACATTCAAATATAGCAAAGACGTTAAGAATGGTAATTTAAAACGTGTTGCCAATGAATTTACAAAATTTATGAGCAATATGTCTAATGAAACAATTTTACTCGATTGTTTTCCAAAATACAAAACAAATTGCTATTCGACGAAAATCTCATCACACCAATTACGTAGATTACACCTATCTAGTGACCAGTATGACGTTAACGTATTCCAAGGTAAATTCCAGTACAATTTTATTTTCACTGATATTTATTTTGCATGAACGATGTGGCAAATTGGGAATTTGTATTGATTAATGAAACAGACGATCAAACCTTATATCACAATTACAAATCGTTATTTTAATTCCCTATTAGGAATAAAGTATCAGTTGCCTTAACGATGAAAGAAAACATTGCAATAAAAGCTACATTTATGAGGGTTCTCTTTAATGTTTTCAAATGTGTGTGAAGTGTACCATGCCATATTTAATAACCATCGTGGACTATAACACTTCTCATACTGACAGATCCGTATCCAACAGCACGATTAATCAATTACTGATGATGATTTATTTATCTGTCAAGCATGCTTCGCTATAGTTTTACAGTGAGCATTAATTGTAGCAATTATTTTTGCTACAAGGACAATTACATAAGATATGCATTGTCAAGGTCTGAACATTGCAGATTGTTATCTAAATATCGACAGTAATAAATGTAACAACCAAACTATTAGTTGTTCACGTTGAGTCGCTCTTGTGGTGCTGTCATGTCGTGACGCAATGAAACCGGCACAATAGCAGGCCTTGGTACAAGTGACTATTCGAAACGGGCTCGCGGTAATTACGGCACCGAAGTATAGAAGAACGGATTGACAACAAAAAAGTGTAATAACAGAGGTGTATGTGGAACAGAATCGAGGAACGCGGGCGGACGTGCGACAAAAAGTTACTAAATTACAACAAATGGTACTTCGTTTCTTTTCGTGTTTAGACTGAACAATGCGTCATAGCATTGCAAAATAAATGTATGTTGTGATATTATTTTGACAAAACTGAACTGAAATAACACTTCATGAACTTTAACTGAAATAACACTTCATTTTTTTGAATCGTCCTCTCAAGTTTCTAACATTATTATAGTTGCTGTTGAACAATATGGATCTATAGAAGGTGAGAAGATTAGATCACGCAAAAATAAGTTTATCGAAATAAAAGAAAATAATTAACTCTAAATTAAAATTGAGGTAACATAATGATTCATCGAGCTTACAGCAGGAATAAAGACGAATACTTCAATACTAAATAGAGATGAATAATTCGTTTTAGAAGTTTAGATTTGTTTTCAAAAGCTAAGAACTTGCTTTTAGCACAACGTATCTTATCGTAGAGCTAGGCCGAAAAAAGTTATAAAATTTCTGGAATTTCTGGAATGAACATTTTTGGAATTACAAATAAATTAACAGCATTGTAAATTGTATTGTGTGTGACATTGGCATATAAATTGTATGAATATCTATCTCATTTATTGTTATAGCATTTATGCTTCTCTTTGCGTTCATTCACTGATTTTTTTACCAATTCTCTATGTTTTTATGTCATTTAATTAATGTCATACACTGGTAATTCTGTCTAATAATTTGTTAGTTAGTCTGACTTAAGGCATAATATACAGCAAAAGGAACTTCATTTTACCCAGATGCCATACAATTCAACTCGTTTTTCTTACTTATTTAATGTCACACTAAAAAATATTTGCAATATAATGGCTATGGTTAAAACCATAAAGTCTGTCTTATTATCCAAGTCTTCAATGAGTGTTCTATTTTGTGTTCAGATCACCAAATTAAATTCAAATGATTTTATCGCCCTTCATACGAGTAATAATTATCACATCTATTTCGTCCAGAACCATAAAGTTTTATATTATCATACATTAAGAACTGACGTCCAAGTGCTTTTTAATATGATTTGATTAACCTCTGATCTTGTCCATTACTTAATTTTATAGTCACGCTTATGCAGGGTTCCATTTTACTCATTGACATCAATTGACATAAAAGGCGTCAATTAAGTATTCAATCTTATCCGTGTATCGTTAGCCTCGTAAGTTTATGAGCTATTTTCTCTACTTTAGGTATATTTATCTTTCAAAGTTCCTGTATGTTAGTTATCTCTATCTCTATATCTCTCTATATCTAAAAAAATCCTAATTTTCTTAGATGTGGGCATTTGTCTTGTACATTCAAACATTACTCTATCTATATGTGCTTGTTCATTCTTAATTTCTCATTTACGATCTTATCGATTATTATCTTATCGGTTTGCATTACTATAAACTATAGCACTACTATCACACATAAACTTTGAAACATACTAAGCTGATCAGTTTCTGACACTGTGAACGTGAATATCTAAGAGTATTAGGGGAATTCGACCGTGACAGGTGAGTGTACCGAGTTAACTAAGCCACCTGTCTTACACAAGTACATTTGCAAGCATAAACCGTGAAAAATCATCCATGTATATCAACTTCAAACAGCTGAGGTGTATTTACATTAATCATTAGTCGGTTGAACACTGCAGATTATTTTCTGTTACCTCATTAAAGTCATTTTAAAGTTGAAATTCCTGAGGGTGTCATTTTTATGTATTTCATAAAACGTTAATGGTCATCAAATAATCCGTGACCAAAAAAAATCAGGATAAAATGAAAATTTTGCACATCTTATCTTATATGATAGAGATTTCATTAAATAAAGAGAAATATAGATCTTATACTTTTTTATTTAATCGGGTCTCTTAAATGCCCGTTAGGTTCGCTCTTTTACGTCAAGTTTACGTGATTGTTACTGAAGTACCATTGATTGTTTATTATACTATGTGTATATTAAACAGTATGCATAAAAATATTTAACTGAAAGGAGATAGAGCTATGACTAAGCATAAATTAAATCATAAAATTCTGCTTTAATACTGAATTAGGTGTTATAGAGATTGTATTTTCAGTCTTTTGTGTTTTAGTTACTTTAAATTATAGATTCACTGTATTTTCATACATTGAATATACCAATTGTTGTATGTATTTAAATAATAAATTGTGTTAATGATGATGATGAATATGATTGACCACTTTCACGAATCCAGCGTTAATGTGTTTGTCCAATACATTGATTCGTATTGTATTTCTATTTATGTGTGTTTTTCTAACACATTTCTCCAGTAAATCCAATCCAATAAGTATGCCTTTAAACAATATGTACAGGACCAAAGAAAGTTATGTTTATTTTATGAATCAAATCACTTTATTTTCCTATATCTTTAGGCAAATATTAAATTTATAATTGGCTCTATTTTGTATTTGGTATAATAGGTTGCATCCATGTAATTTATTTTCATATAAGTAAGTTTTTTTCTGACGGTTATTATTTCATCGAGTCTATCAATAATAACGCTGTTTCTAATTTACTTTTAAAGTTTACAAAAAAGTAATATTTACCCAAGTTTGACGCAAAAAAAAACTTTATGAAAAGTTCGTTAATGTTACTAAAGTACCTTAATATATCTAGATTCATGCCATATTTAAGTAACTTTAACTTCTCGACTTTTATACACATTGTATCGTTTAGTTTGTTATGCTTATCTTGCCGGCGCGAACAATTAACGGATCATAAATTCGTACCCGGTAGAGTTAATTACCTACTTACACAAGTTTCGAAACGATAACTGTTTCAAATAAATTAAATGTATAAAAAAATATAGTAAAAAAAATAAACATAATAAAAACTCTACTATTCACATTAATGTATTTTTTTATTAACAGAGAAATTAATTTTGCAAACAAGTTCATAGGTATTAACGAAGCATGGGGCCGCCTTTTTCAACAATAATCACCGTTACCTAGAAAACAATAGCACATCTCACAACACACACACTGCTCGTCGGAAAACGCACATGCACAATTTTCCGAACACCAGTTACGGACACTGCGTCGGTCGCGTCAAAGCAAAGGGCGGCACAAACAAGCGCTACCTCTGCGCGCGAAAGACTGACGGCGCTCAGGCGGACGAGCGAGCGAGCGGGACGCGCGGCGGGCGTGCCGGCACACTGCGCGCGCATGCGCCCTCTCTCTCCCACGCTACACTTTTACATATAGTCGTCTCTCCCCCGCACGCTCGAGCACACCTTTCGTTCCCGAGACAGGTGTTCCTGTCGCTGTGTGCGTCCCGATATGGCAGACCTCGCGTGTATGCGCCCTTCCTGCGGCGGCGGATCGTTTTTTATGCCCGGCAGAAATTATAAAAAAGTAAATGGAGGGAAAATTAAATAAAACGTTTACAATGAAGCGTTTTCCTGTGCGCTTTGAATGATTCAGTGTGCGCTATTTTTCAGGGTGAATATTCACGAAGGCAACACCGGCGGAATGATTACGGTGCTTTTTACGGATGTTTGAGTGATGTAGGTGGGCGTAATTAGGCATGGGGCGGAAAGCCATATTGATTGCGGTGACGCGGCTTTGTGGAAAAATCGATATTTTTGTATTAAAGGTGGCACGCGACGTGTCCGGCCCGTGCGTCCGTGGATAAGTAAACCTGCGTATCGATCGTCGACAAGTTTGTTTGACCCTAGTTTATGCGGAGCACTATAACTTGGGCCATACTTTTATACGGGATAACTTGTCCACTTAATCGGAAATATTTCAACAGCAAATTTAATCAAAACTTAGATGATATAAGGCAAAAATTTTCATTTAATAGCAATTAAAGTAACAAATTCTGAATAAAAATGTTTTTCTGAGTAAATCCAAAAACAAAACAAATACCTAAAGAACAAGCCGACAAGTACTTGTTTAAAATTTAAAACTAACAAGCTTTTTATATAAGAAGAAAACTTTTCGTAGATTTGATTTCCCACGCATTTAGGCGCATGTGGGTATAGATTCATGCTAAACACGCAAAAATGATAATAACTTACTTAAATTTCAAAGAAACATGATTTTTGTTGAGTTAGGGTGAATAAGACGT